>CAUYON010186429.1:0-34031 GCA_963573935.1 Arctocebus calabarensis
TATCAATGAATGGATACAGTCCATTCATGGAATTGAGGCCTAGGAAATTCACAAGAAATTGACCTAGGCATAGGAAATGGGGGTTCCACATTTAGTCCTAAGTGTGAAGTGAAGGAGACACCAAGGTACAGGTGTCTCCTCGGCAGTTGTCCAGCCTTTTTGGCTATTGGAGCCTCTGGTGGGGGTTGGAGGTCCCCCTCCCTGCCTGTCATCCAGCCCACTGGCTCTTCAGCTGGCTGCCACAGCACAGAAACTGCCAAGGAGGAGGCGGCAGGTCCGCCAGCTCCGCTGAGTTGCCTAGGGCGCCAAATGTCCTGCATCAATTGTCCCTCTCCCAGTAGAAACCCTAACTGCTGTTAGGGAAAAGGGCCGAAGACTCAATCTAACTGCTTCCTGCTGAATCAGGCAATGATAGAAGGGGGCAGTTAGGGTTTCTCCAGAGGGAGAGTGACACAGGGGTTCATGGACTGGAACCATCTTTATTGCGTGTGGCTTGATGACATTTCTGGAAAACATAAATCTGATTAGTGTAATCAGTAATAGGCAAAGGTAGAACAGCGTCAGGTCAGAAGTACTTATTCAGTGATGCTAAAAGAAAACCATCTTAGGATTTTTCTTGCTGTTTCCTAAATAATAACTTCGAATTTTCTTTTGGCTCACAAGTGTAGGTGGTCTGTGGTTGGCTGTCTTCATTGTCTACCTCCATAGAAGATGGAGGGTTCCAGGATTTTACTTGTGAATGATGTATGCAGGAATTGACTCCTATAACTTTAAGGGCTGTAGAAGAAGACAAGATAACAGGAAAGGGAACTTCCCAAGTTGGGGTTAGGGAAGGTGAATTAGAGGAGAGAGTTTTAATCATGACTAGATCTCCAAGAGGGAAAAGTTCCTGTTTTAGTTAGTATGTCCCTCCCCCAAAGGGGAGCAGGACTTCCAGGCATGATTAGGGAGGCAGGCCCCAGTAGTATTCTGAAGGTGACTGAAGTGATGTGTAGCAATGAGGTATGCAGTGCTGTTTCTAGGACGAGTACTTGAACTTAATTGTCAAACATCACACTTGTTCTATGGAACAGGGGTGCGTTTTCTGGTGGGAGACGGCCTGGCACCTCCAGCTTTCCTGATTCCTCTCTAAAGACAATTGTAGACAGGAACACCCTGACCTAGCTGAGGTGAAAAGTCAACTCAGCAACCTCCATGTGGGCAGCCAAAGATGGTGCTCAATTTATTCATAGCATCCTCCATTATTCTGCTCCAGGCCAGGCTAGACACAGCTAGGCTCACCACCTCCAAGTGATTCTAAGACATCAGACAGGCACAGTCACTGAACGAACTTGCCTGCGATCCTTTTCATCCCTTTCTGTCTCTGTAGTACTGCCGCAACTGGCCAGGCACGGTACCCAGACGACTTAACGGCACGAAACTAACGAGCTATTCATTAATGCGCCCATTGCTCCCTTCTCCTTCCCGCGGCGTCTGTCCCTGGTTTAGAAGCAGAATTAACAAGTTTTCTCCTAAGAGGTGTATCTGTGCTGCAGCAGTCAGCTCTTTGAACATTTAACTTCATCCTCCGAATCATTTCAGAAAACACTTAATGGCTCTGGGCCCAGACCTGACCCCCGCAGATCCCATTTGCAGGAACTGTCAAAGGTGGATAAATCACCACCAGTAAGTACATTTTGCATTTGGCTTCCAAACATGGGAGTGTTTGGGCAACTGTGGGTCATTAAATTTTTGCAAATTAAATTCCCCCAAAGATCTATTTCACTAATACAATTGAGGGCAGTGTGTGGCCCTAACAGCATATGCTAATCTCAGAGGGACACAAACCTGTGTTCATGTAGGATGTTTGTTGAGAACAGAATGAAGAGAACGCCCTCATTGGCCTCTTTTTCTTCATAGTCTTCCTGTCCGTAAGTACCAAAAATAATGCTCAGATCTGCTGCACGCATTTCAATGCAACCTTCCAGCTTGTTTTCTTTTCTGCTAAATCTAACTACAATCTCCCGTTCCTGAATTCACTTACTCTAAAGAGGCCCTCTGTGTGTTTTTTGCTTTAGAACCCATGTAGAGGTAGGGGGTGCCTAAAACTCAAAAACTGTGAGGGTCCAGATAATGTAAAAGTATGAAGTTGCTGGTTGTAAGATATTAGAGAGTAGAAGAGATTGTGACAAATTGGGGCTTTTCACCTCACTAGAAGTGTGCAAATGTACTTTTAAAAACACACACAAGGCTGGGCGCCGTGGCTCATGCCTGTGATGCTAGCAGGCTTCTGGGAGGCTGAGGCAGGGAGATAGCTTGAGCTTAGGAGTTTGACACCAGCCTGAGGCAAGAGCAAGACCACATCCCTACTAAAAATAAAAAACTAGCCAGGCATTATGGTGATGCCTATAGCCCCAGCTACTTGGGACTCTGAGGCAGGAGGATGACTTGAGCCCAGGATTTTGAGGTTGCTGTGAGCTATGATACCATAACACTTTAGCCTGAGGCAACAAAGTGAGACTCTGTTGCAAAAACAAAACAAAACAAAACAAAACAGGGGCCGGGTGTAGTGGCTCCTGCCAGTAATCTTAGCACGCTGGGAGGCTGAGGCAGGTGGATTGCCTGAGTTCTATCAAACTAATTAATATAGCTTTCACCTTGTTTACTTGATTATTGTGTTAAGACATTTATATTCTACACTTCATAGATTTGCCTTTATACCCTTGCAATATGCTCCATAGGTGTGTTCTTGCCTTTTACTCTCTCTCTATCAAACCTTCAAGGCCAGCCAGAGCAAAAGCGAGACCCTGCCACTAAAAAAAAAAAAAATAGTTGAATGTTGTGATGGGCACGTGTAGGCTGAAGCTGAGGCAAGAGAAGCACTTGAGCACAAGTTTGAGGTTGTTGTGAGCTATGATGCTATGTCACTCTACTCAGGGTGACAAAGTGAGACTCGTGTCTCATTAAAAAAAAAAAAAAAGCAGAGTCTCACTTTGTGGTCCCTGGGTACAGAACTGTGGCATCGCAGCTCACAGCAACCTCAAACTCTTGGGTTTAAGTCAGCCTCTTGCCTTGCCTCAGCCTCCCAAGTAGCTGGGAATACAGGCTCCCACCACCATGCCTGGATAGTTTGTCTATTTTTGGCAGGGAGAGGGTCTTAGTCTTGCTCAGCTGGTCTGGAACACCTGAGCTCAGGCAATCCATCTGCCTTGGCTTCCCAGAGTCCCAGAGTGCTGGGATTATAGCGTGACCTCACCTGTCTGCAATTACTGTCTTACATTGCTTGTGAGTGGAATATTCTGTCTGCCCATCTGGTTGAGAATAATCAAATTCATCATTAATCAGTCCTGGTATAAACCTTCATTATAAAGTACATTCCCACCAGGCCTTGCTCACTCTCCGTCCGTGACCTGCTTTGTGTATTTGTTGCCAGCTGCAGGTCCAGATCACATCCACTGTGGTCTGGGAAGGACGCAGACATCTCCCCTTGGTACAGCTGTCTGGAGACAAAGTTCTACCTAGCTGCTGAGTTTTGAGTACTATCAGCATCTCTGTGGTCCCACCTGATCGCACTGCTGTCCCCTGGATGGGAGGAGCTGAGAGCTCCCGTGCTCACTGCCACGTGAGCAGGCCTGCCTGTCGTAGGCCTTTATTCTGGTTCCCAGGAAGACAGACTATCTCTAATTTGCTAATTTTGTCTAAAAGCTGTCATCAGAGCCTGAGGAATGATTTTATACTTTTCTATTTGCTTCTAAATTGTTTTTCTCCCACCACCATCCACCATGTATATTGAGCAGTCCAGGTCTCCAGCCAGCCGAAGGTTAGTCCAGGTTTCAAGTTGAGCCCAAGTTCAAATCCAGAGAAAAATACAGCTTAAGACATACTTTTTAGTGTCATTTACTCAAGTGTTTAGTGCTCCGCTGACAGTGGTAAGGACAAGTTGTCCCTCAATATCACTTCTCTTTTTATCTACAGAGACTTGGAATTTTAGCTGGGTCCATGGTTTCCAAGAAAAAAAAATTATTTCACGCTCCCTTGAAGCTTAGCTGTGGCAATGTGATGGCAAGATATAAGAAGTATATTACGTACAAGTTCTTGGAAGTGTGCATAAAGGAAAGTCTGTTCCTTTCTACTTTTCTTCTCCCTGCTGGCCTGAATTCAAGCGGTGATGGTGAGGCTCCAGCACTTTGGGCTCTGAAATGACTCTGGGGATGGCTGTCAGCACAATAGAACAAAACTCTAAGAGGAATCTGCGTCTGGGCCCTAAGATCACCAGGCCCATACTGTCCTTGGCCCCCATCTGGATGTGAGAGGAAGTGGGCACCTATCTGGTTTTCATTAACTGGTGGTGGTCAGGAAGATAATTACTATCACTCACAATCCAAACTTTCCCAATCTAATATAGAAGGTGTCAGGTGGGTGCCCCAAAGCAGGGCCTGGACATATCTCAGGCTCCCCTCTGGGGTACAGAGGGGTCCAACATCATTACCATTGTACTGTGGGAAACTCCTTCAGAGATGTGTTCCTCAAGGTTCTCATTCTGCTTTCCTTCTCCTTGACCCAGGAGTCCTCTCTTTTCCACCTAGATCTACAGCAGTTGCAATGTCCCCCTTCTGTCTCCATCACACGTCATGGCACTTGACCACATTCTACCTTTAACTTGGTTTGTGCTCACTGTCAGGTAGACTGTGAGAACTTAAGGATAGAAAAATGTCTCTGCTCTAATCACCTTTCCCATTGCAGGGCAAAAGAAAGCATTACTTAAGTTTCTCCATAATCTCTGCAATAGAATTATTTGGAATGCTTTGTTGAACCCCGCCTACTACCTATACCATACTGTCTATTCCCCAGAAAAATTCTCTCTGTAGGGGGTTAAATTATGATACTCTAAAATAGGGACTTTTTTTTTTTCAGACCAAGTTTCACTCTTGGGTAGAGTGCCCCAGAGTCATAGTTCACAACCTCAAATTCTTGGGCTCAAGTAATCTTGCCTCAGCCTCTGGAGTAGCTGGGACTACAGGTACCTGCCATAATGCCCAGCTAATTTTCTTATTTTAGTAGAGACAGATTCTTGCTCAGGCTGGCCTTGAACGCCTAAGCTCAGGTGAGCCACCTGCCTGGGTCTCCCAGAGTCCTGGGATTACAGGCAGGAGCCACCATGACCAGATCGGCGTAAAATAGGTAGGGACTTCTAACTTGGGGAGGAGGCAGAAGGAATTCAGAGTCCATCAATTCTCTGTAAAGTTGTGGCTGTGGGAATATGAGCTTTTGTTTGGAGACAAGGTCAGTCTCTCATTAGAATTTCAAAAACAGTCATGCCCCCTAACTGGCTTACAACAAACAAGAAATCTTTGGCTAAAATGATTCCTAGAGTTGGTTGTTGGGCGAGGGTCAGAGAACGAAATCTCCGCAGATGACCCCCTTCATAAAGAAGGCAGGTCCACGTGTAGCTCTATATAATTTCTACATCAAAAGCTTAGGTTATTTTTAAAAGATTTTCTCTTCCTGGTGTTGAAGAGAGTTTAACCCTTAATCTCAGCTGAAGAAGCAACAGAGAGATCCAAGCTACGCGGGGCAGAAACTGAAGCAATGCTTTATTGCAGCCACAAAGCACCAATTCAACAAGGCGTTGACAACATAGGGATTCAACAAATGTCTCTTTGAACAGAGATGTAGCAAGTCCACTTTTTCAAAGTTCTTAAAAACAGGTACTCAAACCAAGAATCTAAGAAAGCATGGGACAATTAAAAAAATATTACACCATCGTGAGGGAATATATATAAAAATATTCTGTACTAGTAACAAGGCTTTTTGATCTATAACTCTCAACAAATTTCTTCAGAAACAAATTATTATAAATACAAACCATAAAGTAAAAAAAGAAAAAAATACTTTCTCCAGAAACAAAGAACCAATCTCTGCAGAAAATACCATTCCCCCACCCGGCTCCCCGTGAAAGCGAGTTGAGTATGGATGGATCGCCCCAGTACACAACAGAGTTTGTCTTTTCAGAGCCATAATTCTGCTTCTGAAGGGGCCATGGTGCACGTTCATTTCAAACATTATAGCAAATCCCAATAAAACCTTAATAAGGTCAAGTGGAGGACCCTCTATAAAAAGGGTGTTGGCAATTCTATCCGAGTACCACAAGCTCCAAGGAGCAGAGGAATTCAAGGAAGATGGCAGGCCCTTGGTCTTTTCTCTCCCTCCCCAAGCTTTTTTGTTTTTACTCTTCCTAAGTCTGAACCAAAAGATGCTCATTTCATTCCTTTTTTTTTTTTTTTTTAAAGGATTTTTGGAATGTCATTTATGAAGAAAGAGAATCCTTATGGTTTCAAAGCCTTTGTGGGGAGGAGTGTCTAGCTGTGTCAAAGAACATTCCATCTGACAGACTCCAAAAGGAAAACCATCCCATGTGTGTCTTGTCCTTGTCCCTCCTGGCTGAATTCGGGTCAGCCAATGAATTGCCTAGTCTATCCAATAGGATAACGTTTGATTGAAATTCTTTACATATACACATGTATGTATTCTGTTTACAAAGTTTCATCACATGAAACCAAATTATGTCATTATGTATTTTTGAGATCTAAGACCCCAACTGGTTTGTACTACGAAGAGTTGTTCTTCAAATGCTTTGTCTGCAGAGGTTTTACATGATACTCGTAGATTTTCAGAGCAGGTCCCAGTTTCAACTGAAGTCCTGTCAACACATCGTTTCTCGTCATCAATAGCAGGGATTTCCCATCAATTTCCTATAAGGGAAGCAGAGGATAAAGCTACATGAGTCCAAAAGCTCAAGGAGAATGAAGCCAAAAAGGAAACTCAAAGGTAAAAGTCAGACCACTGCTCCCAAGAGAAAAACATTACTTTTTTCAGTAGTGCCAAAATGGAAAATAAAACGGAATCCTCTGTTTTTATCTTCTTCTTATCTTTTGGGATTAAATACAATCCATAGCTGAGCTTGTCTTCAAGATCATATCATAAACAATACCTGTTACAAAAACCGATGGCAGGCTTAGAGCGTGTACCTTGCGCGTCAAAGATGTTGCCTCTGAAAGGAATAATGGCACTTTCCATCTATAAAATATATTAAAGTTCATGCAGCGTTTTCTGTGTACTTAATTTCTAAAACAACTCTATAAATTAGAAAAGGCAGAAATTATCTTTATTTTATTGGCAAACCAAAGATCAAACAAGAAGTGAACCTAAGATCGAGAAGTTGGGGAAGGGGGAATAGGATTTCATCTACCTACAGCCAAAGCCAATGCTCCCTTCATAATCCCCACTCTTCTCTTGACATTTAAACATATGTTTTGTAGACAGTCCAATGAGGACTAGAATCTTAGGTTTCTTGAAGTCTTGTCCATCTTAATGGGTGTTAGAAAAGTGACTCATCCTCTGGGAGCCTCTTTTCTGCCCCTTAAAGGAGAACCGTCCCGTCTGAAGCTGAAATCCAACCTCTCCTTCCACGCTGAGCCTCTACACCCTCACTCTCAATGGAGCCTCAAAATTCCAAAGCAGGTGGTAAGGGGCACCCCCACCCTCACCCCGTAAATCCCTTTCCTGCTCTGCTCGGAGTCCACTCCCTAGCCCCTTCAGGCGTATGATCGGGTGTACTTAACTCCAGGTATTGTACAGACTTCAAAGCTTTGGGGTGAAATAAAATGGGCTTCAGTAAAAGAGACCAAGACCCCAAACAAGAAAGTGGTGTGAAGCGTGTAGAAACCCTGAAAAGAATGCTGAATGCTACCTTATTTTTGTTATTGTTCATTGTGGGAACTTTACGTCTCTTAAGAACTTGAGCTGTTTCTTGGGAGACCTGGGTTCAAGAGATGGCCCAGCTCAGCACAGCTGGTGAATCTTGAAGAGTCTGCCCATGGCCTTGCTCACTTCCCTGGCTAGGTCCATGTGGAGGGGGATGCTCCCTAGTTCTTGGCTCCCAGACTGAGCGCTGGTGTCGATCTGAGCCAATGATGGAGTGAACACTAATACAAAGCATTTTCACACAAACAGGTTATTACAGCAAAAAGAAAGCAATGATACAAAGTGAGAGGGCAAAAGGAAGCTACACAGAATGACACAAAGTGAAATGTGTTCCAGAGAGAGGAACGGTTCAGCCTCCGAATGGAGAAAGAGTCTGAGCACACGGCTGCCTTTTATAAGCTCATTAGTTTGTCCTGCCTTTCTGGCAGGATTGGTTGTTGTTTCCTGCCTTGGGGTGACTGACAGGTTGGGGTAATATAACAGATTATATCACAGGTTTAATTAGACGGTAATGAGAGCTGCGTCATCACAGGGCACTAGGAAGTTTTAACTATGTATGGTCCCACCAGGGAACAGATCCTACCTGCACTTTGGTTCCGGGGTACAACTTGGCTCCTCCTTTCCACCTAAGCCAACCCTGTGCTACCTGTTTACCCTCCCCCAGACCTAACACCCTTCACCAGTGACCAACAGACAAAGGGACACAGTGTAAGCGCCATCAAATGAAACTGTGACTCCCTCCTACACCACCCCCAGGGAGCTGCTCCTCCAAACTCTCTCTGCACCTTGCCAGGCCGTGAGGACCAAGCTCTGCACGCCATCTGTGACCTCGGGCAAGAGTCCTGCTCCTCTGCCCCTTGCTGGGTGGTGTCCCTGAGCCCTGAGTTATGCAATCACTCATCATCGTCCCTTCCATCATTCCTGACACGACCTGTCAGTCACCTAAGGGAACAGGACACTACTTCTAACTGCTCTGCTGTGTTTTTGAGTTTTGGAAGCCTTTATTTTTTTTTTTAGCTCCTAGAAATGAAATGTCTCACGTTAACTTGTGAGCAACAGCTATTCAAAACCATAATATATAAAAAGGCAGTTGGTTGATGGGGCGAGAGCAGAATATTATTTAAGGACATAGGCACTGATTCTGTAATCCTAAAGGTTTTTTTCTTTTTCCTGTTTAGGCAACTAACAATCCTGAGGATTGGTCTTTAGTAAAACCTGCAAGTTTTAGAGTCAGCAGAGAAGCTTCTGGCACCTGGCAAGCACAGTGGCAGTGCGGAACACTCACGTGGTGTCAGAGGAGCAGCACGTCGGTCACCTCCGAGCTGGTGCCCGGCTCTGCACACGGAGCCCGCGCTGACTCAGCCCCTGCACCAGGCCGCACGGCCCTGCCAGCTCCCGGCTCCCCGAGCTGTTACATGCTCACACTTGACTTGCTACATAGTTTAAACAGACCGTCAGGAAGAGATAACACTGCTATTTCTATGCAAGAAAACTTCCTTTGCTAACTCTAAGTCAATTTTTAAAAAAACCTTTGCTGGCAAAAAAAAAAAAAAAAAAAAGAGTCCTACAACTCAGCATTCTGTCAAAAGCCAAGTATGTCTGTGAAAAATGCTGAAATTTGGATTTTCCTTAAGACAAAATGGAAAAATCATGTTTTCATGCTCCAGTGTGATTTCCCTTTGTTCAGCAGCCATACTGCAGTTTACCTCAAACCAGGGGTTGGTGAGAGAAAGCGCCATCTGGAAACCCTCATTTAGAAACGTTGAAATGAATATACACACATACAGCAAAACGCTCCTCCAAACTCTGACTAGAGCGGCTCCAGGGACGGGAAGGTGGGCACACGCGTGGGGACCGAGCCTCAGGTCAGCCGGCGCTGTCTGATCCACAACTTGCCGCGTGACCCTGGAGGACGGACTCTACCTCCAGCCTCAGCTGCCTCACCTGGAAAATGGAAATGACCCCTTGGAGGTCTTTGGAGGTCAGAAACGACTGATGTAAGCACCTAGCAGTGTCCGCCATGTCCTCGGTGACTGCTAAGTGTATATTTAGAGGCTTTGGAAGAAATGAGTCCTGACGCCAAATCCACCCCTGCTTCCTTTCTCCAAGGGTGTTACCCATTGCCAGAGGGATGCAGACATATTCCTGCTCTGTTCAGAAAATTCACTGAGATTAAAAACTTTAAAGATTATGAAAAACACACTTGTCTCATAAAAATTGCACACACAGAAAAGTTCCTTGATTAAGAAAGCTAATAATTTGTTACATTACTTCTTTTTTTCTTGAGACAGAGCCTCAAGCTGTCACCCTGGATGGAGTGCCGTAGCATCCCAGCTCACAGCAACCTCCAACTCCTGGGCTTAAGCGATTCTCTTGCCTCTACCTCCCAAGTAGCTGGGACCACAGGCGCCTGCCACAACGCCCAGCTATTTTTTGGTTGCAGCTGTCATTGTTGTTTGGTGGGCCCAGGCTGGATTTGAACCCACCAGCTCAGGTGTACATGGCTGGCTCCTTAGTCCGTTGAGCCACAGGTGCCGAGCCTGTTATATAACTTCTGTGTTTGCAATGCAAATGAAATTGACCATCAGCATGGTGTACTAGAATGAACTTAGAGGAGAAACTCAAAGACAGAGGTTCTAAGGCAGACTCTATCAGGGAATTTCTAACAGGGAACAACTCCTTTGGCTGCTAGTCTGTTTATTAATAACAATATACACTGAAGGGGCTGGAGTGTGACCAGCTCCTGCTACACAAAACAAAGCCAAACAAACCCAAGATTTTGCATACATATCATGATTAAAGCCAAAACAAAGAGATGATTTGCATCTTGGGGATTCTGTGTTCACAGATTATCATCTTTTAGCTTCAGTGAAACTTTTTACTTTGACTCTATCTTCATGTAAATGTAACCTTCAGGTTTCAGTTGGGTAACACAATTCAAAATGTTTGCATACTTAATAAGTTCCACCAATTACTCAAGCATTGAAGAAAGGTTCTGAGATGATAGGTTTACATTTCCAAGGAGGGCAAGACCCTAGATTTAAAAACAAATGAGTAGGATCCGGATGCTATAGCTCAGTAGATAAGCATATTGCTTATTAGGTAGGGCCTAGGACCTGTTACTTAATCTTTCTAAGCTTCATTTCCTTATCTATTTTATATGGGGGGGGATAAGCTACTGTATTTCACTGCTAAAAGGATTACTAAAATACCACATGCGATGCAGAATTCCTGATATCTTCTGAGCACTCAATAAATGCTACCAAGGCAGGAGGATCACTTGAGCCCAGAAGTTCAAGGCCAGTCTGGGCCACAAAGTAAGACTCTGTCTCTACAAAGTAATTTGAAAAACAATAAAATAAACTAAATGAGCACACAAAGATTTTAACAAATTTACTTTTCACTCTCTCTGCTAGCATTAATCTATACCTAGGCAACTCTTTGAATTGAGCCTAATTGTGATATGATCTGTGGGTAATGTATAGGAAGAAAGAAGATGAGATGGGAAGAGAAGTAGCCAAAAGAAAGAGGCTAGGAAATGAGAAGGAACAGCACCAGGAAAGAGGCAACTGGGGTCTGCAGGGTAGGGAACGAAGAAGGTCCAAGGGAAGTCAATGGTATTTATGAAGGTGGGGGCTCTCAGCTGACCCACAAGGCCATTAACTGTGGCAGAGAATGAGATTTTATGCCTTATTGAAAACGATGAGTTAATAATTTCTCTATTATTTTGCTATAAAGACCAACCATCCTTCTATGTCCCAGATAGTATGTTAGGGAAAGGCTCAACTTAGAAGATTTGGGCTGGAAGCTCTGCTCTGCTACTTAGTAGTTTCTGGCCCATTATCCCTCTCCTCTGTGAAGGGAAAGGTTTGGACTAAGTTGACCTCTGTCCATCCCAGTTCAAAACACTCTCAGATTCCCCTCATTGTCTTTGGTAGCAGTGAGACACCCCAGCCTCATGGAACGTCTCCCTGTTAAAGAACAGAGCAAGAACTCCTTACCGATGATGCTTAGGAAGCTGACTAAACAGTCTTTTCTTTTTCCACTTCAGTCTCCCCACTTACATTTTCTACCACTTTCTTTGTAACAACTCTCTTGCCATTCACTATCTGGCTGCAAGTGGTGACCAGTTTGAAATTTCCCATTCCACTGCTTACGAAGGGTACAAATGTCTCAGGTGTGGGGTGACCTGATCTGAAGCCCAGAGACACAAAGGTGGAAAATCCTGTGTCCAAGATGGGAGTCACGTCAAACAGGGAGGAGCAGAATCTCCTGGCCCTACCCTTGCAGCCAGTGGAAAAATAATCTCCTGAGACAAGGTCAGCATCATCTAAGACATCCTGGAAGGCATGGCGTGGCTTCTTGAAGCACATTTCCTCTCCCAGATGCTGTCCGTCTCTGCCATCTCCTCCATTCTCCCGTTTGGTGCAGTTCCCTCTGGACTTATCATAGTCGCTCCTCTTCTTGGCATCACACAAGACTTCATAGGCCTCTGCTACTTGTTTGAATTTCTCCTCAGCTGCCTCCCTGTTCCCTGGGTTCTTGTCTGGATGGACCTGTCGAGCCAACTTGTGATAAGCCTTCTTAATATCAGAGGAGGAAGCATTTTGAGACACTCCTAGTACTTTGTAGTAATTTACCATGTTTCTTTAAACAGCCTTTCCCCAATAGGATGAGAGTATTAATTTCATACAAAGTTGGAAAGGAAGATGGTCAACTCTTTGAGGTTACAACAGACCTCTTTGAATCTTATCACATGGCTCGTAGGACAAAGCCTCTTTAGGGGGGAGGCAGAAACTCCCCTTCGAGGTATGGCCCCCATGCCCCTCCCCCACGCCTGCATGTGCAGCTCATTGTGGAGGCAGTGACTGTGAGCTCAACATTCTCAGCCAATGGCTGCGCTTGACTCACTTTCTTATGGGTGGGAAACCTGGGGCTGATATTATGCATGCTGCAGAGGCTTCATTTTATTTAAAAATTAACACTGAGCAGTTGTTAACAGAGAGAAACTATCTGTGTGGTTCTAAAGTCTAGGTCTCATTTGTTAATTGACCACAAGCAAAATGAGTCTTACACTTAGATAAAACACAAAGTCCACCCTGGCTCATCGTGAGGGCTAATGCTTTCAGTGAATTCAGGGGCATCTCCTGGTGTTATTTTTAACATTTGTTGCTGGCACAAAGTGGGTGACAGGCTATATTACCACAAAACAGTTGTATGATGTACACATTTGTGATAAAGGAAAACGAATAAAACTCATTTCATCAAATGAAGAAATGGGGTAAAGAACCGATCAAGACAGATTAAAGAAAGGATAGATGTAGCAGAGGTTAACTTATTGTTTGTTTAAATGGTCTTAGGTCACCTTCAGCTAACAGCTTTCAAGATCATCTGGCTGTAGACATCAAGCTAGTGCAAGTTAGAGGGGCAAGGACGAGCCCTGCAGGTGGGTTTACGGGCCAGGCCTGAAGCAGGTGCGCGTCAGCCCCTCGCATCTCCTCGGCCAGAGCTGAGTCACATGGCCACACCAACTTCCAAGGAAGCCCAGGAAATGTGTAGTTGACTGTCATGGAGCAGCCAGCAGCTCCTGTACACCCAAGTGTTAAAGCATCCCTTAAAGCATTTGCCGTTTAGATGCTGCTCCTTAGTTTAGTTCGGAAGACCAGAGATCAATTTCAAAAAGTCCAAGATTAAAAGATCATCTGAAGAAGACTTACCTGACAATACACAAGAGATCTTCACTCCCAAATAATAAATTAACCTCTGCTATGATTAAGCTATTATACAGGTTTTTATCTACTTATGGTGTCAGGTCTGTAATTTCGCCTTCATTTTTTGAACACACTCCTATAATGTCATCAACCAGAAAAGAACTACCTCTGCAATGCTCAAGCCCGGTATCCAGCTCTATCTCTCATTCCCATTAAACTCCCTTTTTCATTTCAGCTCCACTTTCCCAAGTGTTATGAGTCCCCTTCTCTTTTATACCAAGTCTGAACCATATGGGTGACCACAGAGCCGTTCTTTCACTAGCTCTCTAAAATAGCCCTCGTATGCCATTAGCCTCCCACTGTGCCCTTCCTATCAGCACCCATCAAGGAGGAGCCCAGTTTCTCTTAACTCCTATGCTTGGTGCAGATAGAAAAAAATCAAGAAACCACAAAGATGAAGCACTATGCATTTGCACTGTACCAATCTCAGCTGGCTCAATAGAAGACTTCAGCAGTTCTTTTATTTGCCTTTGGTCATACCTCCCCCCCCCACTCCCTTTGGTGGCCATTCTTAACCTTCACTTTCCTCCTCTAGTTTCCCATTGAACCTCTACGTATCTCTGTCCACTTTAAGCAGAGGAACTTGCTTCTTATTAAGCAAAAGAAACAGAGGTTCTCAGGAACTCTCCAAAGACAAGGTGTGTTAGGCAGGGCTCTCTGGAGAAACTGCCCAACAGGATATTGATGAGCTATGACTGAGCTGCCAGCTGGGAAGCCAGGACAGCCAGCAGTGTAACTCCATCCCAGTCCAAAAACCTGGAAATGGGAGGGTAGGTGTGTTGGTGGTGTGAGTTCTGGTCAGGGGTGAAGACTCAAGAACCAGGAGCTCCGATGTTCTAGGGCAGAAGACAATGGATGTCCCAGCTCAAACAGAGGGAGGGAATTCAGAATTCCCCTTTCCTCCACCTTTCTCTTCCAGCAGGATGATCATGGGATCAGAGGATCAGATGATGCCCACCCACACTGGTGAGGGTGGATCGTCTTTACTCAGGCTGCTGATTCAAATGCTAATCTTCCCCACAAACACCCTCACAGACTCACCCAGAAATAACGTTTTACCAGTTATCTAGGCACCCCTGTCTGGTCAAGCTAACACACACGAGGTCAGTTTTAGTCACATCTGCACAATTCTCACCTATGCCCCTAATTCATGGGAAGAGATCTTGGTTGTGCTCAGTACTAATTCCTTCTTATTTTTTAAAAATAAAATACTCGAATATTGCGCTGAGCAAATTGATCCATTATGTATATTGTAGCCGACATTACATTATTAAAGTTTTATTGTGATAAAATGCATATGGAACAAAATAAGCCATTTTAACCATTTTTAAGAATACAATAGGACTGATTACACTCACAGTGTTTTGGAGTCATTGCCACTACCTTTAAAACATCACCCCAAACAGAAACTCTCTGCTCATTAATTAATAACTCCTCCTCCCCCAGCCTCTGTAGGAGGGTAATCATACAATATTTGTCTGGCCTACTTCACTTCGCATCATGTTTCAAGGTTCATCCATGTTGTAGCATGTATCAGAACTTCATTTCTTTTCAAGGCTGGATAATAATCCATTTTAGGTACAGGCCACATTTTGTTTATCTTTTCATCAGTTTGTGGACACTCAGATGGTTTCCACTTTTGGTTACTGTGAAGGATCCTGCCGTGGCCGCTGCACAAGGACAAGTGTCTGTTTGAGTCCCTCTTTTAAGTCTGTTGGGTGGTAGTTCTGGGTCATAGTCATTCAGTGGCCACTAACTTTTGACGGACTGCCAGATCGTCTTCCATAGCTGTGCACAAGGGTCCGACTCCTCAGCATCCTCCACTCTGGGTACTCCTCCCATCTCGTCCCTTTCCATATCCTCAGGGAGTTTGCTTCATCTAACTGGCCTCAATTTCTTGCGGTTTTAATCTGGCTGGTTCTTTTGGCTTCATTCCTGCTTCTCAGTCCATCTGGATTATCCTCTCCTGGAAAGTCTTCACGCTCGTATGACCAGGGAGCTGCGGCCTCTCCCGCCTGGCCTGCCCATTTCTTACCCACTCCACACTCTTATCCCCCCACTCCACTGAAATGCCACTGGAACTCCGCTACCACTCCCAGACCCCACCATTTTGAAGTGTATAACCTTACTGATCATTTTTCTTGAGGCCTAGAATTGAGGGTTCAGGTCTGTGGCTACAGCAGAGAGGGAGGCTAGACAAATCTTTGCCCTCCATTGGCAAAGACTGAGTTCGTTCTTTCGGCCTTCTCGCCCATTCTGTCTCTGTCCTCTCCTTTTCACTGTTCCAGCAGGTCTCCTGCTTTTGGCCTCCGTGTCCTCCAAGCCACTCTCAGCACTGCCATTAGATCCACCTTTGGGAAGCACAAATCTCATCAGGACACTCCTCACTGTTGCCTCTCAGGTGGCGCCTCTCTCCCGCAAGGGGAACCCAATTCTGTTATCTGGCCCCATTGACCTTCCCATCATTCCCTGCCCCACACCTCCCAGTCCAAAGACTTGAATTTCCCGAGTTCCCTATGTTGTTTCACGCCACCACACCTTTGTATTTGATCCTCTTTCTGCCTGGAATCATTTGTGCTTTTCTCACATGGTTCTCGCACTCATCATGGTTTCGAGTGGCTCATAATAATAACACGCATTATTTTACTTTAAACATTTTATGTTTAACGAGTGTTAGAAGAAGCTCTCAGAACTGTAAAAAACAACTGACCAAGTAAATAAGTTCGAGGAGGACCACATATCTGGCTGTCTTACAATGTCTAATTTCAAATGAATTATTTAAACAATCAACTGGGTACTTTTTTGAGAGGGTATTTTGGTGTATAGAAATCTTTGTTTAAATCAAAAATTCAAAAGGTTCTCTCCTAAGTGTTTATGGCCTGAAAGAACATATCAGCAGAGTATGAATTGCCACTTCCCCTGTTTATTATGCTATAAAATATTTTAAGCTTTCACCAGCTTCAACTGTTAAGAAATATCAGATGTCAAAGCACCTTGAATATGTTTCAGTACTTGATGTTATTAAATGCTGATAAAGAAATTAAAATTATTTCCAATTTGTAGGGTTTTAATGGGTCTAGTTCAGAGCTGGATTTTCCATGAAGCTAATGAAGCTTAAGTTTATTTTCTAATTTTTTTTTTTCCCCATGAAAGACTCTTAGAATTGTATACATTTCCGGCTCTGCAAAACCTGGATTCTGTCCATGGATAATTAGAAATATGCAGGTAGAATCACCGCAGTTGAATCCGATCTAGCTATGATTCAGGACACTATGCCCTGGGTCACTCTGATTCACCTCCCAATTTTACTACTCCATTTCTAGGAGTGTTCCTGGACAATCTGTAGCAATAAGAAAGTTTATTTATCCTTATTAATTCAGTGGCTTCAGAAATTTATGAAAAGTTAGCAGTAGAGCAACTAAAAGGAAACGCTAACCTTTGTGTTTCAAATCAATGACTTAAACAACCAGTTGGCCATTTCAGAGTGAAATGCTATTCTTATTCATGTGGCTTGGGCAAAGTGAGAAGAAAGGAAGGTAAAATTGATTTGTCTTCTTGAGTTGCAGGTTAATCTGTCATGATACTCTGAGAGAAAAATTATCTCAGAGATACATATTGTTGTAGAAATAAAATCACTGATGTCATTCACTCAAAAGTTTGAGAAATCTGAAAAATATCAACTATGTGACATTGAGTGAATGGCAGACCTCTGTCTTCCACCTTCTGTGTTCTGAGTATGTGAATCAAACAGATAAAGACACAGAAATGAAGGGACCAAACAGGAGAGGCGGAAGTGTCTTTGTGACTTGAAATTAGGGTCCAATCTGAGTGCTGAAGTTACACTAGACCACCAGTGAACTGGCAAAGCTGTTAATAGATAAAGGGCAGCTCTTTCAGCTTTCAGTTTGACAAAGTAAACCTTAGTTCAGGGTGTCCAACCTTTTTTCTTTTCTGTCACACACTGGGAGAGTAAGAGTTGCTTTGAGCCCTTAGTCAACACACAAACACTAATGAAAGCTGATTAGCAAAACAACAAAAAAGTCTGTGCATACTTTTTATGACATCCAACCCCACAGAAGAGCAAAAAAAAGTCCCCACAAAATCAGCCTGTAGGCCTCTTCTGCTTTAGCCTAACAGGTCTCTGTGATAAAGGTAGAGATGCTTTTGAATGAGCTTAGTCAAAATGGTCTTTCTTGAAAACCAAAGCTCTTAAGAAACTACAACTTCTGAGGTACCTCTGACTCTTAAAAACCACGCAACAATACCCATGGGAAAGTGACAATTTTTTTATCATCTGTTCACAAAAATCCTCCTGTGTCTCAAACAGTTCCGTGCTCTGCATTGGGTGTTTAAAGCACACCTCGTAAAGACCGATTCCACAATTATAACTTTTCACTCTCAAGGCAGAACTTGAGCAACATTCTATTTGTTTAACTCAACATCCACTTTATAGAAATTCTAGAAATTCCTTTAGAAGTCTTAGGACGGTACACTTTCCAGGATCATCCAGTAACCTTGAGTCGACTAGGAGAAAATAAGTCAGCAGTCATTTCTCTCACCCATTCCCTTGACCACAGCTTGAAAGGTCTGTGTGCTAGAAGGCCCCCACGCCACAGTGACTGTGGGACGACGGCACCGATCACGGACTTCTCCGTGGAGGTGTCCCAGGGCCTCCTGCTCTCCGGGGCCAGTGAACCCTCTGGAGCACTGCGCTGAATCCAGTGCGACAGACTCTCCACCTGCGAACGCTCGCTGCCATGGCAACGCAAGGCAGGCACCAACACGAGGGCCTGGCCAGAACAGCAACACAGCCCAGGACACCCCACACTTCTGACACCGGGGTGTTGGTGGTGGGTAGGCAGAGGCTCGCGTTCCCATCATCTTCCAGCTTGTAATCGTAGCTAACGAGAAAGCTCAAAAGAGAACTGCCAGAAGAAAATCTGATGCAGATGCACCAGGGAAAATTTAATAGAGACACCTGTGATGTGGCAGCAGGACGCCAACCGGGGAAAGGTTGGGCAACATCACCAGCTTCATCTGGCTGCCTGGCCACACCACAGGGACGCAGCGTACCATTGCTGCCCTGGGTCTGACATCTTCCAAGGGGCTGTGCTGCTCCGAAGCCACATCTGAGCCTGGTTGCTACAGCAACATGGTATCTAGTGATGCACGGTGTACTGGCTGGCCTCTGTCAACATGAAGACAGACAGTCTCTTAAAAGTCACCCCATCCAGTGGTGGGCATTTTTGGCATTAATGTTAGTATCTTATTCAGTCTGAGCTGATATAACAAGATACCACAGACTGGGCGGCATAAAGAACAGAATTTATTCCCCTCTGTTCTGGAGGTGGGAAGGCCAAGATTAGGCTGCCAGCATGGGTAGGTCTTGGCAGGGGCTCTCTTCCTGGCTTGTAAAAGGTCACCTTCTTGCTGTGTCCGGGGAGAGCAAGCTCTTTGGGGTCAAGCCTCTTTGATATGGAGGCTCTACTCGTATGACTTCGTCTAAGCGTAATTATCTCCCAAATAATAATTTCCTAACACCCTCACACTGGGGGGTAGGTTTCCAGCATATGAGTTTTGGGAGGGACACAAACATTCCGCCCATAACCGTCAGCCATGAAACAAGAAGCTCCCTACATCATGGGCAACCTTGCTGGACCTGTCCTCCTCCAAGGTGGTTTAGGGGATGCTCGCCATCCCTGAGGAGGCTTACAGATGCAGCTGTAAGCTGTTCTTACTGTTTCTCAGCTGTTGTGACCTAAAGATGCTCCTGGAAGGGCTGCAAGTTTGGGCTGGAGGGAACCTGCAGACTTCCCATCAGGATTCACTTGGTGAGTGAGTACTGACTGCTTGAGGTTCATTGCCAGGAAGGAGGTGAAATGCTGATGGCCTCTGCAGCCCCTCAGAAGAGGCAGGTCAACAGGCCAGAGGCTCCCCAGTCCTCATGAAAATCAGAGAGGCTACTTGTCTTACCCGCCTCAGCCTGGCCAGTGATTCTCTCCCTGGCCTTGACCTTCTTTATAACACGAAGGAAAAAAAAACAAGTACTTTCAGAGCTAGAGAGATTTGGATCACTGCCAGAGGGCAGACTCTTCCCCTGGCCAGTCACCCTTCCATTAGCATGAAGGAGCTTCTAGACCAGGCTTGCAGAACTCCAGTCCTGAACGAAGCAATTTGTTTCTCAGGCTCCTGAGCTGGCAGGATCAGCGCAGTGGCAAGATGACACTCAACTCTCCCTTCAAGGATTTCTGAATGAAACATTTTAGGGTAGTTTGTTCCCTTGCTTCCCAGTGTTACTGGTGCCAGAATGAGGTCATCCATGGAGAAAGGACTTGCTTCTAGGCTAAGCTTGGAGCTGGCCACTGCCGTTTCTGAGGTCCTGCCCAGAATCTGGAAGACCCAGAGAGCACTGTCCCCTCCCCCACCAGTCTGGGCTTCTTGCAGAGGCGTCTGAGCAAAAGCTTAACCTCAAAAGGGCTTTTGGTCAGCAGGGAATCTGGCCAAGAGACCTTTTAGCTAAGTACTTTTTTTTGCTAACCTTTTACAATACTATTTAATTTTAGAATTAAACTGCAATTGCAATGGACCTTGTACCATTGAAAAAACAAAATATGTTCCAGCTGATCAGTTGCCTTCTACTTTCCAACCTGAGCTGCTGTTTTCCACCATGATTTGATTATTAAAAATTTCCAATACAAAGAAAAGTTGTCAGTTTTATAGCAAACACCATATCCTACCACCCGGATTCTACAATTGACATTTTCTATACTTACTTTATCATATATCTTCCTTCTAGTCATCCCTCACTTAATCTAGCATGCCATTTTTTTTGATGTATTTCAAAGGAAGTTGTACCAACAGTATATGCCCTGCCCCATCTTGTGTGTATTGTATCATTGTTTAATATTTTTTATAGTTCTTCTCTCTCTCTTTTCTTTTGCGAGACAGAGTCTCACTTTTTGCTCCCGGTAGAGTGCCGTGGTGTCATAGCTCAGATTCAACCGCAGATCCTCATAGAGCTCAACCTCAGATTCTTGGGTTCAAGCGAGTCTCTTGCCTCAGCCTCCGGAGTACCTGGGACTACAGGCATCCGCCACAACGCCCGGCTATTTTCAGAAGCAAGATCTCACTCTTCCTCAGGCTGGTCTCAAAATGTGAGCTCAAGCAAGCCAATCACATTGGCCTCCCAGAGTGCTGGGATTACAGGCATGAGCCACCGTGCCCAGCCAGTTCTTCTCTTTTTGAAGTAAAATTTGTATGCTATGTAATTCATAAATCCAAATCATTTGCATATACCTTATCAAGATAGCGAATCCTATCACCATCCATAAAGTTCCCCCATACCTCTTCCCACCTACCGAGAGGCAACCACTGTTTTGATTGTTTTCTACCATTGATTCATTTTCTTGTTCTGAAACTTGTCTAAATGGATCCATATGGTTGTGCAAGGCTTTTCTCACTCAGCATAATGTTTCTGAGACTCATCCAAACTGCTGTAAAGATCAACAGCTCACTCCTTTCTCTTACTGTGGAGTATTCTATTGTGTAAACAGACTGACAAGTCTTGGGCATCTATTCTCCTACAATGTACACCTGGCCTTCCAGTTTTTGACCAGGATGATTAAAGTTACTTAGAACGATTTTGTACAAACCATTTTACAGACACATACGCATATTTTCATTTACCCTCGGAAAATACCCTGGAGTGAAATTGCTGGACTGCGGGGTAGAAGTGTGAACATTTACTCTAGGTTCGCATCAACGTGGGAGCGAGCTGCAGTTGCTCTATATCTTCATGAACATTCGGCTTTATCCATGTTTCTAGTGTTAGCTCTTCTGGTGGGTGTGAAGTGATTTAAGTTGCTATTTTGGCAAATTTTCTAAACTAGAAAAAAATACATACGTACAAGGATCAAGTGTGAAGGAAATGTTTGAAGGAAGCCTAGAGATTGGCGGATGTGACGTTAGCAAAGTGACCTTAGCCAAACTCAGGCTATACAACCAATAGCTCGAGGGAATAAGGATGGCCGAAGGGTTTGGGAGCCAGCAGACGGATGCCTTCCTCAGTGTCTAATTCTCCCAACTGTACCCTAATATTCCAAAGGTGAATTTAGTGCTTAGAAAACGGCAGCTATCATTGACTGAGAAGCAGGCACTCTGTGCTTCCTGCAGACCTGGCCCACCCTGCAAAACGGAGTTGTGAGTCACCCAGACAACAGGCAGCAACTCTGCTTCTCCCACCCACTTTCCAATACTGACCCCAGACCTGAGGGAAGAGAATGAACAGTTTTGGAGCATCAACATGGTGCCAGGACCTATGTACTCTGTACGTACTGCCCTTTGATGACATCCCTATAAAGTTAGATACTGATGGCCTCCAACTACAAGTGTGAAGCCAGAGACACAGTAACTTGCCTAGGGTCACTCAGAGAACAGAGAGACACAATAACTTGCCTGGGTCACAGGGAGATAGAACAGAGAGACACAGTAACTGCCTAGGGTCACTCGGAGAACAGAGAGACACAGTAACTTTCCTGGGGTCACTCAGAGAACAGAGAGACACAGTAACTTGCCTGGGGTCACTCGGAGAACCCCAGTGACCCCAGGGAGAACAGAGAGACACAGTAACTTGCCTGGGGTCACAGGGAGATAGAAGAGAGAGACACAGTAACTTGCCTGGGGTCAGAGAACAGAGAGGCACAGTAACTTGGCTGGGGTCACAGGGAGGTAGAACAGAGACACAGTGACGTGCCTGGGCCACACACAGGGAGACAGAATTCAGATGGATCCTAAGTGCTGTGCTGCTTCTACTCTGCCTTGCTAAGTGCTTGGACTGCAAACTGCAGGAGGCTTAATAGCTCAGTGGATGCTGAGGCTCCTAGAAGCTGCATGTCCCTGGGCCCGATTTGTCCCTGCTTTTTCTTTCTTCCCTGCTTTCTGCCTTCTAGGGTGTTTGTCTAGAAGGCAGGCCTGACCCACTCCCCTCCCCCAATGTGACCAGTCTTTAGGAAGAGGAGACCTCTGACCCTCCCCTCTGCAGCTGCTACTGCCTCTCAAGCTTTGAGTTTTCCTCTCCAAGGGAAGGAAGGCATCATTAGCCTGTCACTTGCACGCTCCTCCTCCCCCTTCTCCTCCTCCTCGGTGTCTTAGAGCCCCCGTCTCTCGCTGCTCTTTGGTTCTCCTCCTTTCTGCCCACCGTGGGCAAGGGAGGTAGTTGTGTCCACCTCCCTGGGTGGACAATTTAATCCATGTAATTTTGATATATGCTGGGAAAACATTTCCTAAAACTTAACACTAATTCCAGATTTAAGTGATGTCAGGCTAGGAATGGGAGAAAACCTTTTTACTAAGGAGGTTTAACAAAAAGCTTCAGCAAACTTCCATATTTAGTTCAGCATTGAGACAAAAATGCCTATTGGTTGTATGAAGATCTTTTAACTCTAAGAAATAGAAACACTGTGTAGACAAACATCCAAGAGAATCAACTGAAAAACTATTAGAAATAATAAAAAGTAATTATGTATAAAGTATAAAGTATAAAAAGTAATAATGAAAGTGTTTGCCAGCCCCAGTTACCTGTTCCTGAAAAGCACTAGCTTGCTCCTCAAATCCTGCTGTCCGGAAATAATTGACAACATCCATCACGGCCCAGTCCGCAGGATCTGGGGGTCTCCCATTTTCCATGGACCTGCAAAACACAAATCCAGACGGCTGTCATGGCGCTGGCTGCCTGGCTCACTCTTCAGTCAACCGGCCACCTCACTGGGAACATGGCCTGACTTCCCCCCGAGGCCTGGCTCTCCATCTACCCTGCACAGGGCCGCGATTCCTCTCGCGTTTCTGGGGTTCAGATGAGCATTACTCCCATCGACTCAGTCGCTGCTTTCCTCATAGGCCATTTGACGTGTAATATAAATTATTCCCTCCCATGTTGTTCAGCCAGGGGAGCCACACAGACCTCGGGGCCACAATGAGGGGTCTAGAAGTTGTTGGATGGCCTTATGTTAAGGGGGTGACCTGAGGGTGGCGCCTGTGGCTCAGAGAGTAGGGCGCCGGCCCCATATACCGAGGGTGATGGGTTCAAACCCGGCCCTGGCCAAACTGCAACAACAACAAAAATAGCCAGCCATTGTGGCGGGGACTGTGGCAAGAGAATCGCCTAAGCCCAGAGGCCCAGGAGTTGGAGGTTGCTGTGAGCTGTGTGACGTGTGCCACGGCACTCTACCAAGGGTGATAAAGTGAGACTCTGTCGCTATAAAAAAGAAAAGCAGACTCACCTTTTGAAAAAGAGGGTATTGGAGAAGACCCAGAGAGGAAAAAGGGTACCCATGAGAAGTCTATTGTGTCATTCAGAGTCACTCAGACTAGACACAGATGAAGGGGATGGATGTGTCACAGAACTGGACAGAGGGTGGTACATTCCTGGGACGGCACCCATAGGATTAGGTGGACACTGAACTTGGGGTAGCATCTGTACCCAAGTTGAGGTTGAAGGTGGGACATGCGTGTGGGCTAGAAGTTCACATTTGGGAGACAGAGGCATCTCGATGGAAACTGAAACCTTGACAGAGGATAAGAAGAGAACCGGCCTACAACTATGCTGGACAGGTTCAACATTTCCTGAGAGTCGAAAAGATTCATGTCACTCTAAGTGAGATGGAACTGCCCAGACTGGGATTACTGAAGAACTTCCCACATCTCCACGTCAGAGGTCTGCTGCCTTACCACCGGCATAATGTTCTGCTCACAGCAGGAACCTCAACTGTTTGACAGGTAGGGATACTCACCACTGTACTAATAGGGATGGTGGCCAACCTAAAACACTGGATTAAAAAAGAAAACCCAAATAAATAAAACATAAAGGGAGTCACTAATCAATGGCATGGGGGAATCACTCTTTTTTCAAGAGCGCTTAATTTAAAAACACTTAGAGCCCAGGTTGACTAGTCAGAGAAGTGTTTTCCCTTTTAAGCTTAGGAACTGTGAGTCTATAAGCACCGCATGCTATGAACACACGCAACCATGTATGACATACACCCCCACACCCTTCCTACCACTAACAGGCAATGAACATGAGGGCATTTTCACCGTAAGACTGTCAAGCATGTATTGAACACGTATTTTTAAAATGCAATGTGTGTGTTTGTATCTGTTTTTAATTCATCCATTTGGTGGGATCTCCCATCACACCTACGTAATCACGACTGACGCTGGGGACCCTCTAAGGAATCACGACTGACGCTGGGGACCCTCTTCAAGGTACATTTCCCTTCCTCCCTTGCTTAAGTTGGGCTTGAAGAGTGGAAAGAAGTTCCCTGACCTGGCAAATCTTTTCTGCGCTTTCTAATCAGCCCACTTCTAAGCGTGAGCACAGAGTCTCAGTGAATATTTATTACTTGTCAGTGTCCCAGGAAACATCCGAGTTTGCTGTCCCCGTGGTTGATTTCAATTAGCTGCCTCTACTCAGAGAACAGCTACTCCATTGCAGTAATGAAGTACGCTACATTGAGATTTGAGGACGGAAGGCTTTCCTGATTCCTGTTTTGCTGGAATGTAATCATCACTTCCATAATTCTGAAACATTCTTGAGCACCAGCAAGGCTCCAGAGCGCAACAAGTTTGTAAAGGTGCTGGCAAGGAACTGCAAAGACCAGGAGCAACATGGAACTAGGTGCTGTGGGAGCCCCCCCAGGGAGACCGGGGGTCAGAAACCAATCAGTACATCTAATGACTGATCTGCCTGGGTGCAAGCCTGATAGTCCCCTCAAAACAAAATGACTTGCAAACCCCAGGACATTAGACTCCTTATATTTCGAGAAGGAAAACCTGAGTGTCTTGGTCTCTGTGGCACACAGCAAACACCCGTTATGCTCAAGTGCCAACAACCAGCGGGCACTTGCCGCCTGCAACACACGTACAGTTTTCACTTGTTACCTCATGTCAGCCTCCCACCTCTTTGGGAACTGGCTACTGAAACCCTCTTAGGAGACTTGAGGCTCGGAAAGGTTAAGAAGCTCATCCCGAATCACACAGTAAAGCCAGAATTGGATTCCAGATACACCTTACTCCAAACCTACGTTTCCTTACTTACTCACTGATCCCACAGAAATCTACCAAAAGCCACTGTCTTCTCGGTGTTGTGCCAGGCGCAGGGTTACAAGGACAGAGAGCGAGTAGCTCCTCTTCTCAAGGAGCTGGCAATCTGGGGAGGGAAAGCAGACGGCAAACAGCTAACTCGAAGTAATAGCAGAATTGAGGGAGAAAAAAGGGCTGTCGGGGGCTCGTGCAAGGGGGACCTGGTTAGTTTTTTGGTCTGCCTAGAATAGCTGAGGAATTTCAAGGGCAATTTCAAAAGCTATTCATTGCCACAAACACAGCCTATCCTGAAGAATGGCTTGTAGAGGCCTGCCGGTGCGGGCACGCAACATTTCTTCCAGGCTGCTGTGGGGATGCCCGGGGGCGGCGGGGTGATGACACTGAGCCCTCCCCGGGTTTCAGGGACAGTTTTAAGGAGAAAGCTGGAGCTGATCCAAGGTAACATAAAAGGCTGGGGTGGGGCTGGCAGTGGGGAAGCCAGAGTGCCGAGGCTGAGCAATACCTGACCTGAGAACTCGGGGAAGGCTGCACGTGGGAAGTGGCGCCTTCCCCACTGGGGACACAGTACACCTCCCCAGGGACTGATGTTTGTGGCCTGAGACACTTGACTTCAAGTCCTTCTAAACGGCCCATCCTCCTCACACCTTGTCTAATCACAGGTGCATGCCGTATTAAGGAAATTTAACCGGCGTTGTTTGGAACCCTCCCAGATGCCGGCTCTATTGTGGCTGCTAGTTTTGCACTGATGAAAGGAGATGGCAGATAGGAAAGTGCCATTGTCATCTGGTATTTCTTATTCACTATCGTCACAGCAAAATGTTTCTCAGAAAAATGATAGAGATGAAGATGACAAATTCATGAGCATTTTTCCATGCCCAGAATCTTTAAAAATATATATACAGGTATCTACCATACATATTTGCCTTATTACAAAAATTACCAAGAAATCCCATCACTAAATTAAATCCATTTAACCCCCTCACCTTTCAGTCCTTGTGCGTATGGCCAAGAGCATCCGGTATTGATAAAAATTATACCATGCATGAGTGATTCACACTAGGAAATAACTGTCCATTACTGAAAAAATGACCTCACTTCTAAAGAGAACTATGAGATACAACCATAGGGACAGAAATGCAATACATAAGAAATTTGGCAGATATGTGCAGATTAATGGAAACCTTATTATAAGCCTTTCATGTTGGCACATCATCATTTTAAGTTTAGGCAGTGAGAGTCTCCATTTCCAAGTATATGAAGGTAGGTGGGCAATAGTTAAAACTCTTGCTGAATTTAGCACACACTCATTTTACAGTACTGATGACATAAGATTCTGAGGGTTGGTCGGACTAAAAAGGACTGGATAAATACAATCTAAGCGTGATTTCACAACTCCGTTATATTCATCTATTGCATTTCTACTTCATAGTTCAGAGGAAAACTTTAACATATTATAATGATGTGTTTGTCACACTGCTCCTTTTAAAAATCTAATTCTGAATGCTACTTATAATTACACTCAGAAATGCATTTTCATTTTGTACTTCCTTGATATTTATAGCTTATTTTCAAAATTAAATTAATCTACTCTTTGCTCATGTCTTAAAACAGTCTTCAGCTAAAAGCAATTTAATTCTGATTCCAATAAATTAACATGGATCCCTCAATGTCAGACAGAAGCAGCTGAAGGAGGGTTGCTTTTACCTCTGTTCCTTCCCCCTCTCCCTTGGTGCCCAGGAGCAGGGACCCAACTAAATGGCCCAAATAGGCCCAAGGAGAAGACAGGATGATGGGAGATTCTGGACGGGGCATTTTTCATCTTTTAATATTCACATAAAGAAGAGCTGACTGCATTTAGATGCAGCACACCCACGCAAAGAAGCCACCGAAAAAGCAAATCATTAATCAGGCCTTCTGCAAATTCCAAATTCTTTAGCTTAGATTCAGAGACCTGATTCAAACAAACTTCTAATTTGCACTGAGATCTTACGGGGCAACTTCCTGCCCTTGCCCACATCCATGGCTCTGCTTATGTCACTCAAAGCCTTTCTGTTTGACTTCTATGGATTCATTTTTTAAAAAGGTACCAGTTAGATGTCTCGTCCCCCAAAATATCTCCAACTAATATTTTGTTCCAATCATTAGTTAATTAAGGTTTGTTTTTTTTTTTTGAAACACAGTCTCACTCTGTTGCCCTGAGTGCCCTGGGGTCCTAGCTCACAGCAACCTCAAACTCTTGGGCTCAAGAGATCCTCCTGTCTCAACCTCCGAGTAGCTGGGACTACAGGCATCCACCACAGCGCCTGTTTTTAGTAGAGGAGGAGTCTCACTCTTGCGCAGGCTGGTCTCAAACTCCTGAGCTCAAGTAATCTGATGGCCTCATCCTCCCAGAGTGCTAGGATTACATGCGTGAGCCTCCCCCTGTGGGCCAGTTAATTAGTTTTAACAAGCCTATTGAGAGCCAGACCCTTGAGAAGCATTAGGAAACTCAAGTCTAATCAAGAGTTTAATCTCGATTCAGCTGTGAGATGAAGACGGTCACGTTTGTTCCCTGCCTTGAGGAACTGGGCAGACAGATGGATGGAAAGCCTGTAAGTCAGGCTGTGCTACAGGTGTGTGGATGAGAGGCTGTGAGCTCTGGATCGGCAGCAAGGCCAGGAACAGGCGCCCCAGCCAGCTGGAGCTGCCTCCTGCATCCATTCTCTCCTCGGTAACACAACACATACCTTCCCGCAGGCTAACAGAGCTCCTCCGGAATCTCATAGCATCGTCCTTGGCATAACTGGCTGGAATATCTCCCCAGCCCATCTTTCGGAAGACAAAGGATCCTATAAACAGTCTCCTTTCCTACCTCTTGTTAACTTTCTAATACAAAGAAAATCCTCTGAAGTAGTACAAATAAGTTTATGCCTTTCAAGGGGACTCACTGAACATTTTAATTCACTATCAGATACAGCCCACGCCAAACATTTCATGTGAACATAGGAACATTTCATATCCAATCCTTATCACCAAAGATAACAGCCTGGAGAGACGACAGCCTGCTTGAAGCACGTGCCCTCACTACTCTGAGCCCCAGAACATTGATCACTATCCCAAAGGATGAGGTGTGGCCGTATCACCTAAACAAACTTGGTTTCCCTTCTCTAGGGATCTCAGTAGCAAGACAGCAGCCCTGAAGGGGCTGTATGAAATGTATAAAAGATACAGAGGGAATATGAATTCTGCTGGCCTTCCTTGAAGCTCCTGTTAATCTAACATTTTAAAATGTGATGTCTCAGTGTGCTTAGCTGACCTGTTAGTTTTGTGCATTTTGCTCTTCTGAAATATATACTACTTTAAGGCAGTTTTTAGCAGTAGATAAAGTAATATAAACCAAAATAATAGACTCAATTCTTAATCCAAGTCATCATTTAATTAAAGGGAATACTCAAACAATTATTTATAATAAGATCATATATCAGAATGAACAGACAACTATACAATATTAAGAAATGAATTTTAGCTTCTGTAAGAAAAATAAAACTCTACCGATTACAAGTACCACTATTAACTCACATATATTATTCATATTTAAGAAATCAGTTAACAAACAGTGGACTTGAACAGAACCATACACCAAATGGAGCTAACAGACATGTAGAGAATATTCAACCCAATAACCACAGAACATATACTCTTCTCAAGCTCACATGGGACATTCTTCAAGACAGATCAGATTAGGTCACAAAACAAACATTAACAAGTTTAAGAACACTGAAATCTTACCAAATATCTGTTTTGAATGCACTGGAATGAAACTAGAAATTAACAGCAGAAGGAAAACTGAGTAATTCATAAATACATAGAAATTAAACAACATGCTTTTCAACCACCAAGGGGTCAAAGAGGAAATCAAAAGAGAAATTAGAAAGTATCTTGAGACAAATGAAAAGAAAAACAACATACTAAACTTATGGAACGCAACAAAAATCATACTGAGAGAGAAGACTGTCACCATACACACTTGTACTATTATAAAAGTAATAAATATAGCAAGTAAACAACCTAACTATATACCTCAAGATAATAGATAAAAGATGCACTAAACCCAAAGTTAGCGGAAGGAAATACAAAAGATCAGATCAGAAACAAATGAAACAGAGAATCGAAAAACAGTACAAAACAGTGAACAAAAGTATGAATTGGTTTTTTGAAAAGATAAAATTGACAAACTTTTAATAGACTAAGAAAAAAAGAGAGCAGATTCAAATAAACAAAACAAGAAACAAAAAAAATTACAACTGATGTCACAGAAATAAAAAGGATCATAAAAGACTACTATAAACAATTACAGGTCAACAAAGCTAGGTAACTTAGAAGAAATGGGTAAGCTCATATAGAAACTGAACGCTAAGACTGAATCATCAAGAAATGGAAAATCTAAACAGACCTACAACTGATGAGGAGATTGAATCAGAAATCAAAAACATCCCTCAAAATAAAAACCCAGGGCAATATGGATTCACTGGAGAACTTTACAAAACATTTAAGGAAGAATTAATGACAATCCTTCTCAAACTCTTCCAAAAACTGAAAATCTGAACTCACTTTACAAGGCCACCATTATCCTCATACCGAAGCCAGATAACATGCTGCAAGAAAAGAAAATTATGATAGAGGGAGATTACCTTAATATAAGAAAGGCCGCATATGAAAACACTCCAGCTAACATCATACTCAATAGGGAAAAAGTGAAATCTTTTCCATTTAGATCAGGAACAAGATAAGGATTCCCGTTTTTGTCACTTCTATTCTGCTAGTATTGGCCTAGGCAGAGCAATTAGGCAAGAAAAAGAAACAATAGACATCCAAATTAGAAAGGAAAAAGTTTAACTGTCCCTGTTTACAAATGATATGATCTTATACACAGAAAATCCTAAAGATGCCACACACACACATAATACCCATTCAAACTAATACACAAATTCACTAAAATCACAGGATATAAAATCAACACAAAAAATCAGTTGCATTTCTATATGCAAATATGAACTGTCTGAAAAGGAAACTAGGAAAACAATCCCATTTACAATATCATCAAAAAGAGGAAAATACACGGGAATAATCTTTGCTACGGAAGACCTGTATACTGAAAACCATAAAAAATTATTAAAGGAATTAAAGAAGATACAAACAAATGGAAAGATATCCAAAGTTCATGGATGGAAAACTTAACATTGTTGAAATGTCTATACTACCCCAACATCCCACTGATTCAATGTAATCCTTATAAAAATATCAATAGCATTTTTATACAAATAGAAAAAATAATTTTAATATTTATATGGAACCAGAAAAGATACAAGATAGATAAAACAAACTTGAAAAAGTACAAAGCTGGTGGCAGCACACTTCCTGATTTTGAAATACATTATAAAGCTACAGTAATTAAAACAATGTGGTACTGGCATTAAGACAGACCAATGGAACAGACTAGAGCCCCCCCCCCAAATAAATGTGTACATGGTCAAGTGATTTTTGACAAGGTTGCCAAGAATACAAAATGGGGAAAGTCTCTTCAACTACTGGTGTTGAGAAAACTGGATATCCACATGCAAAAGGGTGAAATTGGATCTTACACTACACACAAAAATCAACTGAAAATGGATTAAAGACTTAAATTAAATACAAGGGTTGAAACGGTAAAATTCCTAGAGGAAAACATAGGGGAAAGGCTTCAAGACATTGGTTTTGGCAATGATTTCATGGATGTAACCCCAAAGCACAGACAACAAAAACAAAAACAGACAAATGGGACTACATAAAACTATAAAGTTCTGTATGGCAGAAGAAACAATCAATAGACTGAAAATGTAACACACAGAATGGGAGAAAGTATTTGCAAACTATATAACTTATAAGAGGTTAATTTCCAAAATATATAAGGAACTCCTGGCAAAACACCCTAGTAATCCAATGAAAAAACAGTTTAGATAGATGTGTCTCAAAAGAAGACATGCAAATGGCCAACAAGTATATGAAAAGAGGGTCAAAGTAACTATTTGTCAGAGAAATGCAAATCATACTTAAAATGGGACAGTATCTCACACCTGTTAGGATACTATTATTGAAACAACAAAGACATGCACGCTGGGGTGTAGATCAATGGGACCCCTGTACATTGTTGGTGGGAATGCAGAATGGTACAGCCACTGTGGAAAACAGTATATAAGTTCCTCAAGAAATTAAAAACAGAACTGCTCTGTGGCCCAGTAATCTCACTTCAAGGTATTTATCCGAAAGAGGTGAAAACAGGTTGTCAAAGAGATACTAGGACTGTCACACTCATCATCGCAGCACCATTCACAAAAGCCAGGATGTGGAAACAACTGAGCAAAACAATACAGCACACGCATACAATGGAGCTTTAGTCATCCTCAAGGAAGAAAGGGATCATTTCCCCTGCGACAACATGGGTGCACCTAGGGGACATTGTGCTCAATGAAATAAGCCAATCACAGACGCACAAATACTACGTGCTGCTACTTAGACTACATCTGAGGTATCTCAAATAATCAAAACCTTAGACGCAAAGGACAGACTGGTGGTTGGCGGAGGCTGAAGGAAGAGGGAAAGGCCAGTTAATAAACAAGGGGTGGATGGGCGGCGCCTGTGGCTCAAAGGAGTAGGCGCCGGCCCCATATACCGGAGGTGGTGGGTTCAGACCCAGTCCCAGGCAAAAACTACAAAAAAAAAAAAAAAAAAAAAAAAATTATAACAACGGGTGTAAAATTTCAGCTTACAAGGTAAGTATTAGAAATCTGCTCTACAACACTGTGCCTGTAGATAACACTACTATTTTGTACATTTAAAAAATACGGTAAGAATGTAGCTCTCATATTAAAAGTTCTCACCACATGGAAATGAGAAAGAAACTGTATGACCCTCCAACGTACCGCGTCATCCACGTCTGCAGGAAAGTTACAACTTCAGATGCAGATTAGAAAGGTAACTTTTCACTTTTGAGTTATTGGCTCAGTTTGCTTCTTTTTCTTTTCCTGAAAGACTATCTTAAGATGTAGTTTGTGTTTAGTCACTTAACATGTCTTGTAAGTTTTGTTTTACTTTTCCTGGCTTTTTAGGATACAACATCCTTGCCATCACAATCACCCCCCATTCCAGATGGCTGTTCCCTGGGAAGACGAGCATCTTAGGAGCCATCACATCCTTGGGTTACAGTAAAGGCAGGGCCCAGAAACTATCCAGAAAGCTGGATAAAACTCCCTCCTTGCTGTCACAGAACACATACTCACGTCCCGATGGCTATTTATGTGACGCTGCAGGACAGGACTGGAGTACAGGAGTAAGAGCTGAGGCTGTCATCAGGCACACAGTGCCCTCCACCAGCGTCCCATTCCGCCTTCTCCAAGGAGCCGGACCAGGCTTTAAATGTCCAAAGAAATGCCTTAAAGTGATTTAATACTGAGTCTGAGCTTATAACTTTGTTCAGTTATAAAGGGCTTATACTCTTGCACAAAAAAGAAAAGCACTTTTTCAGTTACAGAAGTTTTGTTAGAATATTAAGAGAAAAGACTAAAAGGGTGCGTAACAAAAAGTAGATTCTCCCTTCCAGCCACCACCTGCCTTTGTCTAACAAAACCTAAGACCAACTTATTCAAAATTTGAGGAATCACAAGAACTTGTTTTAGTTTTGGATGAAAGTACAACATTAAAGATACTGCCTAATACTTGAAGTATGTTTTATCTCAAAAGACTTCCAGATTATGAAGAAACATCAGTTTATGGCCTGAAAACCTAAACTTGTGGTTTAGGTTATTTTAAAACTTTTATATCTCCCAACGAAGAATTTCCATTAGACACATTAAAAATTAAATTTTATCTAATGGGTGGTGCTCCAGTAATATTAGTATTTTAAGAAATCTACATTTATTGTAATTTTAATTTTTTTTTTTTTTTTTTGAGACAGAGCCTCAAGCTGTCCCCCTGGATAGAGTGCTGTGGCATCACAGCTCACAGCAAACTCCAATTCCTGGGCTCAAGCGAGTCTCCTGCCTCTGTCTCCCAAGTAGCTGGAACTACAGGCACCTGCCACAATGCCTGGCCATTTTTTGGTTGCAGCCGTCATTGTTGTTTGGCAGGCCCAGGCTGGATTCGAACCCACCAGCTCAGGTGTACGTGGCTGGCGCCTTAGCCCGTTGGGCCACAGGCACCGAGCCAAGATACGGACTTTTTGAAGGTAATTAAGGTTAAACAAGGTCATAATGGTGAGCCCCTAATAGGATAGAACCGATATCCTTAGGAAAAATGGAGGAAGAGACAGCAAAGCTTACTCTCTCCTCCATCCCATGCCATAGGGGACAGGCCAGGTGAGGACACAACAAGAAGACAACCATCCACAAGCCAAGGAGAGAGCCCTCA
>CAUYON010186432.1:0-36459 GCA_963573935.1 Arctocebus calabarensis
GTTGTGGTGGGCACCTGTAGTCCCAGCTACTTGGGAGGCGGAGGCAGGAGACTCGCTTGAGCCCAGGAATTGGAGGTTGCTGTGAGCTGTGATGCCACAGCACTCTATCCAGGGTGACAGCCTTGAGGCTCTGTCTCAAAAAAAAAAAAAAAAGAAAAGAAAAGAAAAGAAAGAAACAAAGAAACTACCAAAAATTTATTGCATTAAAACAAAACAAATTATTATCTACAATTCTGGAAGTCCTAAGTCTAAAATGCAATGGTAAGACTTTACTCCTTCTGGGGGGTCTTGGGAAGCATCTGTTTTCCTGATTTTTCAGCTCCTAGATACTGCCTACATACCTTGGCTCTTGGCTCCCTCCTCCATCTTGTCAGCCAGCAGTGTAACATCTTCTAATCCCTTTTTATCTGTGTCAGACCATCCAGCCTCATGAGATTATATTGGATACACCTGCAGAATCCAGGACAATCTTCCCTTCTCAAGATCCTTAATATCGTCAGACCATGGTTGAAAATTTTTTTTAAAAATCCTTATCTAATTATATCAGCAAAGTCCTTTTTGCCATTTAAGGTACTGTATACACAGGCTTTATGGTTTAGGGCATATACTTTTCTGCATACAAGGAGAGAAATGTAGCCATTATTGACCCTATCACAAAATCCAAGGCAAGGATAGGCACAGAGAGAACAGAGCTGCAGATTTGTCCAGAAATTGTTCAGATGACAGAATCAGTAGATAAGGCCATTAATACAATTATTATGATTTTATTTCATATGTGCAGTATGTTTTAGGGAAAAAATAAAACATCTGAAGTTGAAATATGGAAGATATGAAAAAGGCCCAAATTGAACTTTTTGAGATAAAAAACATGTTCACCAAAGCAACAAATACATTTCATGAGATTAGCCACATTAGACATGAAGAAGAAATGAGCAAACTTGGAGACATAAAAATAAAAACTATCCAAAATAAAATACATGAAGGAAAAAGAAAATAAATCATGAAAGGAGCTGTGAGCTATGGGACAACCTGGAGTGGCCATAGGTGTATGGTATTTAAATTCCCAAATAAGGTGGTGAGAACTAAAGGAAAGAATTTGAAGAAATAATAGATGAAAATTTTTCAAATTTAATGCCAGTTACAGATTTGTAGATCCAAGAAGATGAGCAAGCCCAGTCACAAGACACATGAAAGCAAATGCATCAAGACGTATCATCATCAAAGTGCTTAAAGCCAGTGATAAAGAGTTAAAATGAACAGATTAAAAAGGTCACATTACATAAATAAGAAAAGTAAATATGACAGTAGATTTCTCACTGGAAACAATGAAAGCTAGAAAACACTGGAGTTGCATCTTTAAGTACTAAAAGTTAAAAGTGTCAACCTGGGATTTGTTACTTAGGGAAAATATATTTCAAAAACAATTTCAGTAATTACGTTATTGGAAGTATTTTTTTGTATTGTTATTCTGAAGCTATCATTTGTGTATAGTGAAATAAAGCAAATAAGTAATTATGTTGGTATCACTAAGAACTATAATTGCCAGTATAAGATAAAAAGGGTAGAGATGTCAGCTCTGAGGTTAAATGGGAAACTTATAGATCTGAATTTGAATTGCAAATACTAAGAAGATCTCACAATATACTTTGCTTTAGAAAATTCTTATTTGTAGCTACATTCACCAGAAAGGAGTAGATAATGGAATAAAATATATAATCCCCAAATAATCCTGGCATCTACAGATAAGTGATTTTCAACAATAATGACAATGATGGCAAGGGAGACAGAACAGTGTTTTTAATGAATGGCTCTGGAAAAACTGGGTATCCACATATAAAAGAACAAATTTGGACCACTGCCTCATAAAATATATAAAACTTAACACAAATTGAATCACAGACATAGTTGCTAGAGCTAAAACATAAATCATAGAAGAATAAATCTTCTAAATCTTGTATTAGGAAATTGTTTCTTAGATACTATATCAAAACCACAAGTAACTTATGAGAAAAATAAATAAATTGAACTTCACCAAAATTAAAAAACTTTCATGCTTTAAAGGACATACAAAGAGAACGAGAGAACAGATACAATGGGAGAAAATATTGGCAAATCTTATTTCAATAAAGGTCAAGTATACTGAATATTTGAAAAACTCTTCTAACCCACTTAAAAAAAATAGGTCTACAGAGAAAATAAAATAATTAAAATAATGGCATACAAAGAGATTTAATATCCCTAGCTATAAGGAATGCAAATAAAAACCACAAAGAGATACTACTTTAAACCTATTAGGATAGCTAGAATAATTGTTTAAAGTGCAAAATGGGTGTTAGCGAGGATGTGGAGAAATGGAAACCCTTGTCCATTGTTGGTGGGCATGTAAAATGGTGTGGCCAACATGGAAAACAGTATTGTTTAACATAGAATTACCAGATGATCCAATAATTTCATGCTTGGTTATATACCCAAAGGAACTGAAAACAAATGTTCAAACAAAATCTGTACAAACGTGTCACAGCAGCACTAATCACAATATCCAAAAAGTAGAAACAATCCAAATGCCCGTCAGAAGATGAATAAACAAAATATAGTAGGTACATGTAATGGACCATTATTAAGGCACAGAAAGGAACGAGGGTCTGATAAGTGCGACAATCTGGATGACCTCAGAAATGTGACACGAAGTGAAAGGAGTCAACTCAAAAGGCTCCATGTGGTATGATCCATTCAGAGGAAATGTCTAGAGGCAGCAAATCCACAGAGACAATGTTCCCAGGAGCTCAGGGGTGGTGGAGATGCAAGGGCCAGCGCAGTGGGCGCAGGGCTGCCTTTCAGAGAGATGTGAAGTTCCGGAATGAGACAGGAGTAAATGTTGCCTGACAGTGTGAGTGTAGCAAATGTCACTAACAGAGAGTGCTTTTATGTGTATTTTACCACAGGAGAGTTGTAGACAACAGTAAACAGTAAATGTTACGATTCCTCTACTAGTCTAAACAATCTGGAGAATTTTTTTCCCCTTCCCTGAGAAGGGAAGGGCAGGTAAAAAAAAACACAGTGATAGGACGGAGCAAAAATTGATGATTTGGGGACATGGGTGATAGGCACACATAGGGTTTCTTTGCACTGTTCTCTCTATTTTGAGCAAGTTTGAATTTATTCATAATCAAAAAAATAAAATATACAAATATTTTAAAAATTGTATTAAGGAGTCTGAATTATATTGATTCTTGATGGTGGAATGATTAATCAAGGATAGGTCCTTGGAAAAAAAGTTCCATTGGCTGTAACTTTGATGTTATTTGATATGTGGTTGACATAATGTTTTTTCTTTTAATTATTAATTTATTTGTTTTTCGTTAAATCATAACTGTGTACATTAATGCATTTATGGGGTACAATTGGCTGATTTTATATACAGTTTGGAGTGCTTACATCAAACTGGGTAACATAGCCTTCACCTCACTTAATTGCTGTGTTAAGACGTTTATACTCTACTCTTAATAAATTTGACTTATACCCTTGCAATATGTACCATACATGAGGTCCCACTGATTACTCTCCCTCCCCCTGACCTCCCACCTCCCCTCCCCTCCCTTTTCTCTTTCCTCCTTCATTTTGGGCAATAGTTGTGTTTTATCAGTCATATTAAAGTGTGGGTGATTATATATTGGTTTCATAATAATACTGAATACATTGGATACTTTTTTTTCCATTTTTTTTTAGATTTCTAGGTTTTAGTATCTTATTTTTTTCTTTTTTTAATTAAATCATAGCCGTGTACATTAATGCAATCATGGGGTACAGTGTGCTGGTTTCATATACAATCTGAAATATTTTCCTCAAACTGGTCAATGTCTTATGGCATTTTCTTAGTTATTGTGTTAAGACCTTTATATTCTACACTCAGTAAGTTTCACCTGTACCTTTCTAAGGTGCACCATAGGTGTGGTCCCACCAATTACCCTCCCTCCACCCATCCGCCCTTCTTCCTTCCCCTTCCCCCCCATGCCCCTTTCCCTATACTCTTGTGCTATAACTGGGTTATAGCCTTCATATGAAAGCTATAAATTACTTTCATAGTAGAGCTGAGTACATTGGATACTTTTTCTTCAATTCTTCAGATACTTTATTAAGAAGAATATGTTCCAGCTTCATCCGTGTAAACATATAAAAGCTAAAGTCTCCATCTATTTAAGGCTGCATAACATTCCATGGTATACATATACCACAATTTGTTGATTCATTCATGGGGCAACGGGCACCTGGGCTTCTTCCATGACTTTGCAATTATGAATTGGGCTGCAATAAACATTCTGGTGCAAATACCTTTGTTGTAAAATGATTTTTGGTCATCTGGATATAAACCTAGTAGAAGAATTCCAGGATCGAACGGCTGGTTTACTTTTAGATCCCTAAGTGTTCTCGGAACTTCTTTCCAAAAGGAACATACTGGCTTGCATTCCCATGAGCAGTGCAGAAGTGTTCCCTTTTCTCCATATGCACACCAACATCAGTAGTTTGGGGATTTTGTTATGTGGGCTACTCTTACTGGAGTTAGATGATATCTCAAAGTGGTTTTGATTTTCATTTCTCTGATGATTGAAGATGATGAGCAAGTTTTCATGTGTCTGTAGGCTATGTGCCTATCTTCTTGAGAGAAGCTTTTGTTCAAGTCTCTTGCCCACAATGAAATGGGATCACTTGTTCTTTTCTTATTAATATGTTTGAGTTTTCTGGTTATCAAACATTTGTCAGAAACATAACTTGCAAATATCCTCTTCCATTCTGAGGGCTGTCTGTTTGCTTTACTGACTGTGTTCTTGGCTGTGCAGAAGCTTTTTAGTTTGATCAGATCCCAGTAATAGATTTTTGGTGTTGCTTCAATTGCCCAGGGGTCCTCCTCATAAAATATTCTCCCAGGCCAATTTCTTCAAGTATTTTCCCCACACTCTCTCCAAGTATCTTTATAATTTCATGTCTTAAGTTTAGATATTTTATCCAGATGTTTTTTCTAATTATATTATTTGACAATGCCTCAGAATTGAGTTTAGAAGTACAAGGTGGTTGGTGTGGTTTCCGAGTCAATATTAGTTTTAGAAATGATGGTATAAGGCCAGATGCCTTATATCAGCCAGGGCTTAGCTTAGTGTCTCATACGACAAATATAATAAACATTGTTTGTCACATTGATGAATGCTCCAATGTTTGTGCTTGGTCACATAATTTTCAGGATTTTAATAAATAGTTGAATGTTATTAATGATGAGGAATATGTATTTCTTCATGAGGGAGGAAATGACAATTCCTAAGTGTTTTAACCAATTAATTGATTTTTTAAAAACTATGCTTTTTAAAACAACTAACAAACTAGTTGAGTAAATTAAGTCGTTAAACTATTTTTGGGAAATATCAAGTCAATTTGAATGTGAGGAAATGACCAGTTGCTTAGTATTATGTAGATAAGACCTGAGATTTTACTTCTTAACTGTAGATATAAAAAAATTAATTAATCTAATTTGGGGGTAAAAAACACATTGTCTCCCTTAAAATAAAGTAACTTTTGTTCTTATTTATATGTCTACCTCTGTTTTTAGGCCAGCGAATCAAAGATTGAGGCTCTTTACTGTAGTTACAACTCTGCCCATTTTCCCCTTCCCCAGCCAATTGTTTTGAAGGAACAGGAACACTTGGTTCCTGATAATACGACGTCAGAGTTCCAACTACAGCTTGGTAAGGAAGCAGAGCCAGCTTTGTTCAATGCTGGATACAAATCCTGCTCTGTAACCTACTCACTGCAGCACGTTTGTTCTTCTGCCTTCCTCCCTAAAAGTTCCTCTCTCCTTTCTAGTTTTTGCTCACTTTCTACTATTTCTGCACTAACATCCTATTAGTTTCTGGAACAGTTTTTCCATTCCTGGCTCTAAACTTTATGAAACAGAAACATTTTCCCCCCCTCCTTTCTTTACTGTTACATGGACTTCAGAATTATTTGGGATTCCTTCCTGAGGATCCAAAACACTTGTTTATCTTAAGAAAGTAGAAATCTAACTTTCATAAACTGTTGATGGCCAACATACAGAGACTGTACAACCTACATAATTATAATGACAAGAAACATTCCTAGGTTGGGGAAGGAAAGCCTCGTGTTCTACCTAAGCAGTTCTGCCTGATGGATGGGGGAAAGGACCACAATTGTGAGCATGCTTAGGACATGTACACAGGATGAGACCCCATGGAATTGTCTAGAATTCTCCCACCCTGATCCTGTGGTCCAAGGCAGAGGTCCACACTGGTAACACAGACATCTCGAGCCACTCATCAACCACCAATATGATAAAATTGTCAGGTGGCTCATTCTTTGGCACTAAACTCTAGGCACATTGCATAGATTGGGAAAGGGGCAAGGGAGGGGAGTTGAGGGGAGAGGATGGGTGGAGAGAGGGTAAATGATGGGATCACATTTATGGTGCATCTTAGAAGGGTACAGGTGAAACTTACTAAATGCAGAAAACAAATGTTTTCATACAATAACCAAGAAAATCCCATGAAGGGTATGTCGAACAGTTGGATGAAAATATATCAGATTGTATATGAAGCCTCAACATTGTACCCCATGATTGCACTAATGTACACCACTATGATTTAATAAAAAAAAAAGAAAGAAAGAAAATGTGTTAACTCCTTCAAGATTAAGGCAAGGAAAATGAATCTAATAAAAGAAAATCCTGTTTCTCATGTTCACATTAGGTAAGGAAATAGTGAATATGTGTTTGCTGTGACCCTCTATTTGGTAGAGCTATTTTCAAATGCACACATATATGAAAACATTGTTGAATATTAGTGTAGTACTTAACATGATTTGGTTATATTAAAAGTAAAATCTTTTTTTTTTTTTGTATTTCATTGTGGTACAATTTCCTGTCTTAAAGAAGGATGGAAACTTTTACTTGGAAGATATATAGTTAGAATTTCCTGTAATACTGAATTAGCTCCAGTCAAAATGAACTATTTTACACTGCCATTATTACTCATTTACCAAAAATACTTTGTTCTGTGTTTAATATTTTCATAATACTTTGAACTTTTCCAAGCACTTTCTCATCAAATAGCTCTTCTAGCCTCATAATAAGCCTCAGAGCCAGGCTAATCAAGTGTCATACTGGGATTTTTTTAAGTGACAGACGTGAATGTCATTTGTTTATGATGACTAGGTTTTCCTTGATACTTAAAAAACATTAGTAAAAAATTACATGGAAAACCACAGGAAAAAATTTAATACCACACCTTGACAAGAGACACGTCCATGCAAAGCTTTGGCTCCATTAGTCTCATTGTGACATGATTATGGTATCAATGCAAATTTCTAACAAGCTCTAGCCAACTGTAATTTCAAGACAGCTTCATTGCATTAAGAAACAAAACAGTCAACATGACATTGCATTAATTTAGGAGGTTTTGACAGAAAGCCGTAAAACAAAGGAAGGTGCCAAATCAAGTCAACCTAAAATTTGGCTTCTCTTAGAGTGGGTCGTATTATTGAAGTTCATGATTCTAAATATAACGACTAGTAGGCGGTGCAGAATGGAGCCTGGAGAACTCAGGCACAAATGTCTAGAATTAATCAGCATGCCATCCAGGGACCTCACGTCGCTGCCTCTCCCAAGCTGGATCCGGTTCCCTACGATGACACGTAGCCCTTTCACCCTACCCTACTATTGAAGCTGAAGGGAGTGGCCCTGGCAGGCGTTCCCTTTTCTACTTTGGTATTTTTTTTCCACCCTATGTATTTACAGGGTTTTTAAATACTATCTTTTCCTGTTTACCATATGTCAAATTCTACATGAACTGATAAAAACATGCAAAGGTCTTATCACTCTAATATCCTAAAATAGACTTCCCTTCCTCCTACCTCCCACACTTCATCAAGGCCCTAACTACTAATTACGAAAATCTAAAAAGCACATCCGACCGAATTGCATTAGGTGTCCATTTTTAAAGACCTCAATTCAATTACCCAACTGATGTGAGCACCCAAGAAAAAAATAAATCTCCTGTCTGTAGTTTTCCGTTATGTAGATACTCTGCTCTGGGACAGTTCAACACAAAGATGACCCCCCCGTCCAATATAACATGCACCCTCCTGGCCACAGCCCGTGGCTGCCTGTGCTGACTCCGTGGCAGGAGGCAGCCTCCATCAGAGCCTGCTGTGCTGTTCCTAACTCCTCACTCCAGGGAGTGCTTCCCTGCTTGATGCTGGTAGCAGATTAAAGCTGTTCTAATTTTCCATCCAAGCCAAATAGATGCATAAGCAAGCTGTTAGATTGTCTCCAGATCAGCACAGTACACCAGCCTCGCGCTTTTTCAGAGCTCTGCTGCAGTTAGCATATCGGGCACATTTGCAAGGGAATCGTACAGGGAAGACGGAGGGGGAGGGAGTGGAAGACGAGGCAGGAGAACACCACTCCCAAAGCCAAGCACAGATCCCTGCTGAAGTGGCAGCGAGAAGTCAAAACGCACTTTACCAGAATCCATTGAAAAATGCGTGCAATAAACAGCAAAACACTGTTGGCTGGGGAAGAGGAAGCGGGAGCCGTGGAGGATCATCTCCGCGCCTTCATAGCAAAACGCGATTTGTCGTGCTCTCTTCTGCACAAGCGGACAAAAGGGAAAACGGGAAGCAGGAGTGGTAAGGCAGCTGGGTGGACACAAGCTGGAAGTGACGGGGCACCTGCACTCTGTGATCGGCCACAGGTCCCCACGGGTCACATCCCGGCCTGGGAGTCTAAACAGCACCCATCTCCGGAGCCCTTACCCAAATAAAGTACACGATGCAGATGCCAGGGAAGAGGAGGGTCTTCCATGTGAGTGACACAAAGGTCCATTGTACGATATAATATGCAAATTTGGGTGGGACACATCTCCAGATTTGGAGGAAAAAGGTAAGAACTAACATGGAAAAATGCAGAAAGCCTAAGGAGGCTGAAAGCAACAGAAACATAAGGATCATGCCACAACTCAGGGTGCCAAAAACCGGAGTGAAGATGAGGGAGAGATAATTACATGCCTTGTTGGACCTCGGTTCTATCATCACCGTGTCAAAAATGCATAATAAAAGCACAGGTGCATGACGCATTCTACTGAGCGTGGTGCAGAGTGAGACACACGGACACCTTTTATTCCTTATAAAAGTCTCTATAGAGAGAGATGAAAGTAGAATACACAAAAACACTATGCATGACCAAAAAGGACCCTCAAATCATTGATTGCAGGGCTTTGGCTAGTTAGACTCCGCTGGTGCTCGCCAATGCGAGCTCCTCAACCAAATGTGACGCTGGTTTTTTGAAAGGCAATTCCACCTACGGAGGCTTTCCATTAAAAATAAACGAACGTGAAATCATCCTATAAAGCAAAGAAATGCATATGTAACAGTCTCCATCCCAAAGAACAAACCTGGGACCGCAGCTGGGACTCTGCATCCGGCTTGTCCTGGCTTTGCCACTAGCTGTCTCCTGGGACCGCAGCCCGAGTTTGTTCCCCTCATCCTCCGACCTGATAGCTTCATTCTAGAAGCTCTTTTTCATTTTTGTCCCTCACATCCAGCTGTCGGTGCTAGTAAGTGTTTAGTGACATTAAAATCTCTTAGAATTCTGGAAAGATGTAAATTGATCTTTTTCTGCAAAGGAGTAAGATGAAGCCAGAGCCTTAAATGTGTCCCTGATCGTGGAGCCAAGTAATCTCACTTCTGAGCATCTGTATGAGAGAATTAGATGTTTACACGAAGATGTTCATTTTACAGTAATGTACTCACCTCACGCATCTTTGCCCCAAATCCTCATATGCTGAGGCACATCCCGTGTCCAGTAAAATCCTGTTGTTTGGGGCGCCACTGGGCTTTTCTCATTGGCCTGTGAACCCACCAATCAATTGTTTCTAAGTATCCACATTTGTTCCTCTTTCCCAAGCCCTTCCACAGGGTCCTTCCAGGGAGCAAGGCTTGTCCCAGCACCAGTCCCAAGAGCAGGAGGTCCCTCCAAGCGTTGCTGCCACTTTGGCCAGGGGTTGCAGGAGTTCTGCTCCAGCTGGGAGCGGCTGCTGGGTGAGCTGACTCCATCCTGTGCAGTGCTGTGTCCACTTCCATGCAAAGAGCTCCATGGGGTCATGCATGGGAGTATAGGAGATTTTAATTGTTCACTAATTCTCAAAGTTTTCAAATGTAGAATAATGTGTTTTATAACTTCTATAATATGCATACATTGCTTATCAAAAATCAGGGTGTAAGAATCTCTAAACCTTTATTCTCCCCATGCCAAGTCTCACAGTCCCCCAAGGGGAGCAAGTGGGACACAAGTCTCAGCCATCACTGGGTCTCCTGCCCCACACCCACCTCGGGACCCAGAAGTCTTGGTCGATGCCAGCTGTGTGGTCTCCTAAGGGTCTCCTGGGGCTCCCTTGCCAAGTCTCAGTTCTAGGAGCTGTTTCCAGAACTGGTCCCGACCTCTTACTAAGCAAACCAAGCATCCACGTCCTTGCTCTGTGCCTGGCCCTGCTGCAGCGCCTGCCACTGCTCACCTCCCCTCTCCCCTTCAGATTCGTTTATTCCTCCCTCGTGCTGCCCGCAGAGCTCCTCCCAGCCGTCCCCTCCATCCCAGGTGCCAAGTTCAGGAATTTTATAGCAGACAAACAGTCTCCTGTCTTCCAGAACTTTCTACTTTTGCTCTTGGAAGGCCCTAGTATTAGAATTAAGCAAGTGTCTTGGCTGGAAGAGGAAAAGACCAAATACCAGGGAAGACAAATACAAATAAAAACCCTGCAAGAAACCCTGCCTCCCTTTCGTAATCAGTAAAAGAAAAAAAGAAGTGTTATGCTTCTTCAGTCATATGGAGAGAAAATAAACCGAGAATCAGGAATTCACAGTAAGATGACTGGGCAGGAATGTGGCTACGTCTTTCTAGCCCCACTGAAAGTTGTAGCTTCCCCTAAGCACAGGCTGGCAGAGCCACAGCTGTGTTCCAGGGAAAGTTTGTTTTCCTAACTCACTGTGGCACTGTCCAGCCCTTTAAGATTAACCCGACCAGCAACTTAAATAGCAATATATAACTTACAGAACACCAAGTGCTACTTCATTGGAGAGAATAATAGGAAAATTATTTTGATAATTTTGTATCTTACGTTCCTTTAGCATTTTCCGCTTGTGATTTGGGGGATGGGCAATATTTTCAAGTGTCCAGGTATATCGCAGGCAGGTATATCGCAGGCAGCTGAACCTCTGAGGTTCACTCATCGTCATGAACTTGGAGAGGTGTCCCTTTACACTTGAGGTGCTGTGATGTACAGGGTCTGACAGAGCAAACGCTCATTTGGGAATTCTTGTGGGCAATAGAAAAATGCCAAATTGCCAAACTCTATTTCCATTCAAAGTGGGAGTTTGAATGACTTTCCAAATACGTGGAACAGAAGGAGAAATCAGGGGAAAGAACTTACCTGTGACTTCTCATCTATCAGCCCTTCCAGAAAGATTTTATGCAGAAAGAAAAATATATTTAAAGCAAAGTTAGATTGATTAGGAATGAAAAAGGAAAACATTCTTCAGAAATGCTTTCAAATATGCTAAAAATCCATTTGGCATTTCTGTAAGTTCTCTTCTTTCGAGCAAGGGACTTTGAGGAGACACATGGCCTGTATTTTTCCTTTCCTCCGGAGGACGGGCATTAAGCTGTGGTTTACCAATTTTCCCTCATCAGTCATACATTGTTGGCGTGATGCTGGGTCCCCATCCAGTCTTAAAGAAGCAGCCATAACAGAGAGACCCTCTGCTTTCCTTATTAGCCTCTGAAAGACAAGCTGTCCCCCGGCATTGGGAACGCTGCAGGCTGGGGGCTTGTGTGGGCCTCCTTCCAAATGGGGAGATTTTATCTCTGCTGACCACTGTGTTCTCCTAAAACACAGTAGAAGCTTTTGGCTTGGGTGCAAATGTATTAGGATTACTCTGAAAAAAACAGATTTTAGATTAGTTAAGCCTGTGTTGAATTAAGTCATAATAAAAGAACAGTCTCTTATGGATTTAAACGGTGGTTTGGCCAACATTCTAGACAAACAAAAACACAGAGAGAAAGAATAAAAAGTCTTTCTTCTAGAAGGCAGGTCATTTTAGAATATGGTGACCCTCAGTAATGAGGACAATAAGCTAATTTGTTTCTTTTGAGAATAAATTTCAGTGATATTTTAATTTGGAAAAAATCCCTTAAAAACACATAATAGTTCTTCACTTTTGGTAAGTCTGTCCAACATCACATCGGCCCGGAATTCACTGAATAAAGGCAGTTCTATATCGAAAGTATAAAGAGTATAAACCACTGGGACAATGTTGCCCATGCAAATTGTGAAACTGCGGCAATATAGTATTGCTAGAAGAATGATTAGATTAAATCAATGCCCAACCTGAAGAGTCTCTGGCAGGTAACTGGAAGGGCAGAGGTGTACCTGGGGGGGGCCGTGGAAGGAAGGGACTTAAAAGTGCAGCAGGAAGGAACATGGAGGAGAAATATCCCCAGGCATGTCAAGCAAGAGGGGCTGGAACTCTGCGGAAACAATCTCATTATCTCAATAGCTGAACATTACATTAAAAATTTTTTTGGGCTCCGTGCCCGTAGCACAGTGGTTATGGCGCCAGCCACATATACCAAGGGTGGCAAGTTCAAACCCGGCCCAGGCCAGCTAAACAACAATAACAACTGCAACAAAAAATAGCTGGGTATTGTGTTGGGCACCTGTAGTCCCAGCTACTTGGGAGGGTGAGGCGAGAGAATCGCTTAAGCCCAAGAGTTTGAGATTGCTGTGAACTGTGATGCCATGGCACTCTACCAAGGATACCATAGTGAGATTCTGTCTCAAAAAGATTTGTTTGTTTGTTTTTAATTAACAAATAATAATTTCATACATTTATAAATACAATATGGTGTTTTGTTAGATGTATACATTGTCAAAAGATTAAGTCAAACTAGTTAACATACTCCTCCACTCAACTACTTATTATTATTTTTCTCTGATGAGAATATTTAAGACCTGCTCCTTTAGCAATTTTGAAATATAATTACAACTTACCATTCCCCGTGGTTGCCATGGTGTGCAGGAGAGCCCTGCTCCTCCTGTCCAATGGTACTTCGTCCATTCGACCCATATTTCAGAACGTCTCTCTTACTCCCATGATGTGCTTGCCATGCGTTGAAAGTCAGAGCATCCAGGTTGACAGAATAGCCACCCTTCTGCCCATAGTCCATCACCTAGAGCTGGCAGTGGGGACCAACCTCAGGCGAAACCGGTGGAATGAAATCTACCATATTCACGGAAGATGGGAAGCCAGAAACAGTTCACAGCAGTGCTGATGAAGATTCATTCTGCTACGGTTTCTCCTGTCTCCAGGTGCCCAGACATGGCTGCTCTCACGCTTGGTAGTCCATCTTCCCTTCCCATACATTTCAGTGCCCTGCCCCCGTTGCTGTTAAGACAACTTTCTGAAAGTGTTACTTTTCAGAAGGTGTGCTTCTCTTCCCTCAGACAGATGTATCATACAACCAAAGTAAGTCACGGATACATCTTTTAAGCACATTTGGAATAAGGATGGGTAATGTGATGGGTCCCCCATTCCTAATGGGAGGGTTTTGTCATCTTTATCAAAGAGAGAGCCTTGTCTGCTGCTTTAATTATGTTCTTTCCTTATACATTATCTTATCAGAGGCATTGTGTGAGCTCTTAAAATCACGAATTTCTGACTGATGTGAATGATTCATCTTATTGTAATTTTCTGTGAATATTATGATAGCCAAGTGGAAAGAGAAATTCATTTGTATGCTGTGAGATCTTTGAAAATCAAACTTTACTTTAAAAATAAATTTTTATTGCCATAAGGCATCTCTTTTGTGTCATTCCTCACCTTGATGAGAAAGTGATGGACCCTTTGTAATGAGTAGTATCTGAATCATGCTGGAAGATGTCAAAATAAAATGAAGATTTCAAAAAAGACTAGCTTCCGATCATTTTGGAAAAAAAAAAAAAAGACAAATCACACCTCAATTTTAGTAAGCAAATATTTCATTTCCTGTAAGCTATACATAAATCTATAATCATTTGAAGTTTGTTAAGGCAAATGAAGAATCTTGTTGGTACTCCGCTGGCTGTCTGCAATGTCTATGGCTGACACTGTGCTTGGTGATTGAAAACTCAAGAATTATAAGAAACCATCTCATCCCTCAAGGATCTTACGTTCTTGTTAAAAAGAAAAGGCAAACAATGTCATAGATCAGTTTTACCAGAAGCAGAACTTGAGATAAGGCGTCATGTGCAAAGATTTATTTATTAAGGGAGTGCACCCAGGAGAAACCCAAGAAAAAGAGAAGGAAGCAGGATGGGGAACTGGGAATGTCCAAACAGAGGTAATTTCAGGTAAAACTCTGCAGCAAGTAGCTCCAGCCTGACCCTTCAGGGTAATTCTGAAGTGGAAGTGTGCTGAGAGTCGTCCTGAGAGTTGTCCTGGGGAGGTAGCTGGCTTTGTACTGCCGTGACTGTGACTGTACTGCAGTGACTGGCTTTGGTCACTGGCTGAGGTCTGCTTCAAGGTAGCAGAAACTTTCAAGTACTTCACTCTGTGGATGTGACAAGGATGACTCCAGCAGCTCAGACGCCATCCTTCAAAGCAGCATTGCAGGTGGTGGTCATCAAAGGCAGAAGCTTTCAGATGCTGAGGGTTCGTCTACACAGGATGGGGACTCTAGGGGACCTGAGCAAGGCACTGTCAATATTAACCAAAGCCTAGCCCTCGTGTCACTCAGATCCACTCCCATTTGCTTTAGACTGTCATGACATGTTCAGGACAGTCGTTAGTCACCACTTCTGGAGGGGGTTTACAAGGAGAAGGCTGGTGGGACGAGCTGTACAGCTCCCAGGGCTGCAGGTGGGCCGACGCTGCATTCTTCATCTCCATGCTCCGGGCATCTCTTTTCGCTGCCATGAGAATTGTTTCTGCGTCTGCCCAATCCTATGGTTTGGTGAGGCTGACAACAGGCAGCTCACGGTGAACAACTCTGTTTGTGTGGTCAAGTAATGATGTGTGGTCCTTCACCAGTCTCCATCTGCCAGGACCCAGGACCACGTCAAAAGATGCTTTTCCCTTGGTCCTCTGCTGTGGATGGAGCGGCTTTGATTAGAACTCGGGAGTGTGTACTGCAGCCCTCACACTGGGACCCGCCAGACCTTTCCACCACAGAAGCCTCCAGCAGCACGGGAGGTGATGCTATACGCCCCGAGGAGGGCTGTGTACACTGCAGCTGGGAACTGCTGTAGAGCTTCCCTTGCTCCGGGCTGGCTCCAAACTCTCAGTCGTGCAAGCCATTTAATGGGATATTCCCAATAGGATATTCCCAAGTGTAGTATATGCTGCCTTCAAAACTGCAGTAAGTCCACAGGGCTGGCAGCTTTATCAGTGGTAGAAGGTCCAAGGTGTCATAACATGATTTTTACCTTAAAGTGAAAGGTCTGGCCCACCCCAGGTCATTGCTCCCTAAAGCTTAAGTGACTTTGTAGAATTCCTCTCCTTCCCCCTGAAGCACTGGCTGCTTTCTGCTCATGGTGCCCTGTAAATGCATCATTACTGTGATGGAAAAGTAGGTCTGGTGGAATGACCAGGTGGTCCAGCCACTTACCATGGCAGAGCAGGAGAGTTAGCCTGGATGTGAAGAAGGCCACACTGCTGTCCACATCACACTTTAAATGCAGACCGATTCCCATCCTCCTTTTTGGTAATATTGAAAAGAATGCACCCTCTGACTCAATAGCCATGCCACACACCAGAGCCCAGCGAGGACTGCTCTCCGTCTCCACGGTTCGGTAAGTTTGTACAGCCCACTTTTATTGCATGGCAACACCAGGTTTGGGGGGCTGGCAGATGGATGAACTCAGTGTAGGCACAGTAGAAAATCCCACGTTGTCTCTTCTAAGTTTTTCAGAGTAGCAATAATCTGCCACTCCACCCAGACTGAGATCTTTTCTTTCTCCTTTTCTGTCTTAGCTGGGGCCAAGAAGAGTTGAGGGCCACCTACCTGCTCAGCCTTCCCAGTCATGTGCCTCTTATCTTCAGAGCAAGGGAGCTGCAGCATGCTGGAGACGTCTGTCTTTATTAGGTATTTTGGAACCAGGAAAAAGACCATCTCGTGGGTTTGTGGGCCACTCATGTGACAGGTTCAAGTCAGAACTCCATAGATTGTCTGAATGCTTCTACCAGGTGGACTGTATTGGAATGTTGGGTCTCCCAAAGCCATGTCACCTAAGATCCCACAGTCAACCGGCCTCAATGATTCAGCTATTACTTTTTCTAAGCAAAATGCTACTCAGATAAACATCTGCAAGTCACACTGGTTAAAGGACCTTGGGACTCACTACTGTCTTCTTGGTTTCACCACGTCCTTCCCCAAGGGCACCCAGCTGCTCCTTCACCTGTGAGCTTTGGGTCTGAGAACTGGCTCAGGCTGGGAAACTTCAGGAGGGATCCTGTCTCTACATTGGGGCTGCTGGCACTGGCTCACTGCCCCTCTACTCGTGTAAAATAATATTCTTGCCAGCTGCACACATGTCTTGCCCGTAGGAACACCAAGGTTTGTCATCCATTATCACCGATAGGGAGGGCTTCAGTCTGTGGTTGACTTCTGCACCTGCTGCCATGGCAGTGGTGATGCACACCTTGATTGACTCTGATGGGCAAGAGCTATCCCCGAACTCTGGGCCTTCTGGATCCTGTCAGCCCCACTGATAACAGGAGTTCCAGTTATTGAACCTCAACCACTCTCATTACAGGGTCAGAGCTTCTCAGAGACTCCAGTGTCCTGTCTGCAGAGCATTCCATACCCACACAGTGCGAGAGTGTCCTCTGGACCCTCCCAGGAAGCACAGTTGCTGGTGAGTGCCCTGGTCCTATGCAGATCATTTCAGCACGCACATTTCTAGGGTTATTTTGATGCTTTCCTTTGCATCCTGCTGAGGCCATTCTGGTGGCCCCTGCAACGTGGGCTGTCATTTTTCTTATCCCAAACTTCCTAGAGCCAATCCAGCAGCACAGTAGGACTTGCCCCAGAGGCTGGGATGAGAAATCTGATTTAAGAATTCACATCGACAAAGTGCCTCTTTCACACTTTTATATTCTGCCCCTCCATGCACCCAAACATCTGCTCAACCTCAGGACCCTCATGATCCAGACCAGCCACACTCCACCACTTTCTCCAGGGGCACACTGGCCAACACTGCAGCTCCCGTGTGAGTGACCTCTGCTGTCCCTTAGCTGGGCACCATTTCCCCAGTGATACCTGGGAACTACTTAGCAATAAAAAGGAGTGAGCTAGCAATGCAGGCAAAATGGATGGAGCTCAAAGCCATTACGCAGGTAAAAATTGTCAATCTCAAAAAAGTTGAACATGATGTGAGCCCATTTATATAACATTCTCAGAATGACAGAGCTACAGCCAGTGAACCCATCAGAGCTGTCAGAGCTCAGTGATTGTTGGGGGTTGGGGCGGGGGCATGAGCAGCACGAGGGCAGCATTTGTGATGACCAGAAAGCTCTGTATCATCTCTGTGATGATTGCATAAATTTGCACATGTGATAAAATGGCCTAAAAACCATCTAGGCCCTTTGTGCCAACGTCAGTTTCCTGGTTGGGTAATGCGTATAGTTATTTAAGTATAACCAATGGAGGAACTGGGTGAAGGGCACACAGATCCCCCCCCCACTGTAGTGTCCTTGCAACTTCCTGTGCATCTATAAATAGCCAATAAATAACTGTCAATTTAAAAATCCGATGGCCTTGAGGAACATACGTCATTAGTCTGGCTGAAATAAAAGGGGCTTGAGAAGTAATAAGAAGTTATACGTTTGGATAGGTAAGGTGGGATAACAAAAGACACCACCTGTCAGGATAAGGAGGATACTTTTATCCTGTAGGAAGCAAAGACTGATGTTGATTTTGAGCAGGAGATTAATGAGATAACATCAGAATTCTAGGGCTATTACCTGGGAAAGGGTATGAAAGAGAAGAGAGGGGAGCAGCAAAGGGACAGACCTCAAAAGAGGAAGATCAGAAAGAGGCTGCAACTTCCTGTACCACAGGGAGCACAAAGGAAGAAGGTGCACGGTCCCAGAGATGACTAGCCAAGCGCAGTGTAAAGGCAGCCTCTGTGTCACATCTGATCCACTATAGGTGAGAAGAATTGCTTCACTGTGTTGACCACGTCACTGACCTTACGGACTCACCACACAGCCTCAGTGGTTTGCTTGTTTGCTCTTCTGATAATTCCATTGTAAGCCCTTAGATTTAGGTTTTATGAACCAGCGTGAAGAATAAACAAACCAGAGGGGGAATGGCAGAGAATTGAGAAAATAAATCACACAAAAGACATATATTGCATAACAGACAAAGAGATGGGATTGGGAGGTCTGGCACAACTGATGACTGCAGCCAGCACTGAACTGTGTGAACAGCTTTATTTATGTAGTACCTAAACAAGGTTGCTTATACTAACAATGTTGCAAATCAGCAAGGAAAGAGAATGGGAATATTTTTATCTTAACAAGGTTGAGGAGAAGTACCTGGATAAGTAAATGACATGAATCTTAGTACATGGGGTAAAGATTAACTTTAGGGAGAGAAGGCTATATGCTTTTAGGCAAAAGATAGGAAAGTATACAGAAGCTACATGACGTCTGGCAGAGGGAGCAAGGAAAAAGGACTATTGTTGTTTTAGGAAGGGAGGTGAAGCAGTTGGGGTCATTCCATGAAGGGGCCTCCCAGGCTGTGAGGGTTCTGCTACCTCACAGTTCACACTCCACATTTAGGGACAACTGCTGAAATTAATTTCTATGTGTAAAATAAAATTCTGGGTGATGAAACGGTTAGGACATAGCTACTCCTGGGCAGTGCCAGCTGGTACAGAGCTAGAGCCAGTTGCCTTCGGGCTTCCCTAATTCCACACTCAGTGACAGCTCCTCAGCAGCTGGAAAGTAGTTGTGGTAGGAGAATTTACACCACTGAAACTGGCAACTAACATAAAAGAGAGACTTACTTTGTTTGGGGATCAGGCTGTTAAACATGTGGCATGTGACAGTATCCCACTAACGAGCTGTCAAAGCATCTCTCTCAGATCAAACTGGACACTTGAAAACATTCCAAAATGTCATTTACACACAGGACTAAATTTCATAAATATTATTTGTTTGTTTTTGACCTAAACTGTTTAAGTTAAAAATAAATGGAATCTGAACTTATTCTTAGAGGGGCACTGAACTAAGAAAGGCTCTTTGAATTTACACTTTCAGCATTCTTTACTTAAATGGGTACTAGACCAATAATCTTCCATCCTGGGCTAATTTTATTTTTTCCTGCAATTGCTATATAGAATGCAAGGTCTGGGATAGGATTTCCACCACACTGTTCACCATTGCATTCACAGTGATTCAGTAATGCCTGGCACTGAGCGTTCACTTTTGAGTATTTGTTGTTTAAATTCAAAGCTGTACAAAGTAGAAAATAAAAATTTGACTGTATATCTGCACTCAGATAATCCATGTTAGCATAAAAGCAAACAACTAAATGCCTTCCTGCCTTCCTACCATCTATATCCACCTGTCCATCAAAGGACAGGTCTTATAAAACCACAGGTAATCATCACCAACAGCAGGCAGGGACCATATGGGAAGCTCCCAGAACATAGGTACTCACCTACTGATGGCTGGTGGTGGGGACGGTGGTGGTGAGGCTGATGGTAGACAGAAAGACAGTGTATTTACAGACACTATTTGTAAATACAAAGTTATAAGATTTGTATATTATCTTGCTATTTCCCTTCACTAGTTCTTCATTTCAAATTTGAAGAGCGTCAGATAGATTCACACTTCAGTTTTCATGTTCAGTTGTCCCCTAATCTTTGCTTTCTGAGTAGAACTGGCTCCATGCCAAAATATCTTAACACAGCACCATAGGTAGAGGATACCATGGCTACCATTGACTTTATAGATGCATGTAAATGATGCTAAAATTTTCTAAATAAGAATATATCCAAAACAAGAACATGTTTTTGCTCTTTATTCATCCAACAGGTATTTATTGAACACTCTCTAGATGCAAGGAATCGCCAGGTACTGGGACATAGCAGTGAGCCAGGCAGACTCCCCGCCCCCCCGGGAGCTGCCTCTGGCCCCTTCCCTTGGCTCTCTGGGTCACACCCACTGCCAAGTCATACTCCTCAGCTCTCTTCAGTGTAACTACTCCTGAATCCTTCCCTGGGGATGGCAGGCCATGCAGATGCCCTGTCCTACGAGGACTGTGGCACTCCTACCCACTACACCAAGCAGGAGATCAGAGGGTCTTGAGTGCAACATCAGTCACAATTCAGGGGGTCTGAGAGAGAGAGACATAGGTTTACAGAAGAGACCCCCCCTCTCCCAATGCATGCTGAGCAACGAGTCTTTCACGGAAGCATGGGATTGACCACAATACAAAGAAAAATGCAGTGTAACATAAACGTCAAAATAACATAATGATGAGTATTATGTATGTGAGATATTACACATAGGGACCTTATTATCTAATTAATGTTAATAGCTCTACATCCTCTGTCTATGAGTTAGAAGAACATATCGGCTAACTAAGGAAACTACACCAGATATATTTTTTTCTATAAGATACTAAATTTGGGTTTCAAATGTTTCAATCACAAACTCACCCTGGTAACCAAAGCATTTGCAGGCCAGGAATCACTTGTGCTCCCCCGTGGCATCAGTGATGGTCATAGGGACAAAGCTCTGGAGATGCTGAGGTTATTTGCATCAATTTCCCTCATCTCTGACTTCAAAGTTTCCCTGAATTTAAATTCAGTCTCCAGATCAACCTGAAATGGACACCAGCAGTGCTGTACAGGCACCTGTCGGGGTCCGAGGGGTTTCAGGGGATGCTCCTCACCTGTGGTCCTCAGCGTCCCACATCCTGATTCCCGTTCTCCCTAAGTGGAAATCAGAAGACTCAGAACCCAGGTTCTGTGTGGCCAGGTGTGTCCCTATGAGCTGGTTTCCATGTGTCCGAGTGAAGTGAGTCTGATGAGAGGCAGCTGCCAAGCACGGGTCGGAGGCTTTCCTTTCAAGGTGTGGTTGGTACCATGGATCAGTTGTTCTCCACCCCAAGATCCCTGCAGTGCAGGATGATGACGTGGTTGTCACCAGAAGGCCCTGAAGCAAGTTTGGGTTTTGGCCCTGCCTCCACATTTGACTCTCTGGCCCTCCCAGTATGTCTGACAGCCACTTGAACATCTTTTAAAACATCCTTTTTTAAAAAAAAGACACCCCAAAGCCCAAAACAGGTTGCCTAGATGATGACCCGTCATCAGTACAGAAAGGAAGAGGCAGAAGAGGGTAAGGCCCAGCAGGGAGTGAAGACAGTGACTCACTCCACATGCTGGGAAAGAGCAGTTAGCTGCCCACACATAACTGCTCTGTGAACATATCTGTCAGTCCATCCAAGGTACATCTACTGGTCTTCAACAAAGGCCTGTGAACTCAATGACTTCAGTTACTTTAAAAATAGAAATGACTTCCAATAGGCCATAGCACTCTTCAAGGACTAGAAAAAGTGGGCCCTGCCAGGGACGGTTCCCAGCTGTAAGGAAGTGGTCCCAGGTGCCCTTGCAGGGCCTTGCTTGGACTGGGGAGCTGAGCCTCCAGGGCTGTGGGCTGTGCTGTGTTGAAGTCCTACCCCGGTGCCTTGGAAAGTGTGTCCTTATTTGGAAACAGAGTCCACAAAGAAATAGTTGGTAAGAGGAGGTGTCCCTGGGTGTCTGCGTGTTCACCTCCCACAGAACACGGAGTACTCTCATAAGAAGATCCCACATGAAGACAGAGGTACACAGGCTGACATAGGCAGACAGACAGACAGACCGATGCAGACAGAGGATGCAGCTGAGGCCAGGATGCCAGAATTGGGGCAAACACGGAGGCTGGAAGAGGCACAGAAGGGTCCTCCCCTGCCGGTCTCAGAGGGACACCCAGATTTCTAATTCTAGATTCGGGACAGCTTGGTTTCAGACATCCAGCTCCAGACCTTAACCCACCCGGTTTGTGAGAATTTGGTGTGACAACTTAGGACTCTCACACACCCAGGATACGACATTTAAGAACTTCCAATAATACCATACCTGAATTCTGGCATGTGATGGTTAAAACACAAAATTAGATGAGACTATTTCTCCCGATGTATTTTTTGGTCTGAGTACACAATTTCTCTGCTTATAATCAATTTAATTGTATAATACTCTCCTGCTTGAGTCCCCTTTCCCCCACCAATGAGTGACAGTATTAGTCTTGTAGTGTTGGGTGGCAGTAAAAGGGGCATGAATAGGAAGGAGAAGTTAAACAAACTAAAAAAAGAAGGCAAACATGATTTTGGACAATAAACTACTGCCACATGTGACTACAGAAATTAAAAAGAAAACCACAAGTTTAGTAAAGACCACGTTTCTGCCAGGTTCTTGACACTGGTGCCACTTGATTCCTATGTGTCTTCATTCTGAATAGTTAATTTCCAAAATAATCAAAATAAAATGGATATCAATACCTACAAAAAATTTACAAGGTAAATACTCCCGGCTGCAGCCACTTAGCCAGTAAAGAATAATCCCAGGAATTTGGACATCACATTTGCTGAACAACAAATAAAAGGAACAGGGGTAGAAGGGCACAGCCCTGCACGAGGAACGTCAGGAGATGTCATGAGGTGACCTCAGAGGCTCAAAGTGGTGAGTGAGCAGGAAACACAATGAACAAAAATCCAAACAGCCGGTTGTGTAAGTGCTGTCCAAATCGTGCTGTGATGAACATAAACGCCACATCAGAATGAGGTACGTGAGTTTAAGAAGTAGAAAATTACAGTGTACCTGCATCTCAGATGAGGAGCTCAATTTATTTCTAAGGGGATTTTTTAAACAGAACCTGAAAATTAAGGGGTTGCCTAGCATTCGGAACGGAGTGCTTGATTCTTCCCACTTGCTTCCATCTCCAGCGGGCCATCTGTCGCGGTGCTCGCCGGGGATGTCTGAGGGTGCAAGTGTCTGGGCTTCGGGACGATTCCTCCTGGTGATGCCCCTAAGAGAGGCCCCAGAGGAGCTAGGGACTCGGTGGTTGGAGGAAAAGCCTTTTCTCCTGCCTGGAGGGGGCTTCCAGGTGGCCCAGGTGTTCCCTGGCTCCCCCGTTCCCACCGTTCCAGCTCTTCTCTGCCTGGGGACCATATCGTCCCACCATAGGTCCCAAGGTTCTGGGGGTTTTCTTCACTTGACACCAGAGACTACAGCCTGCAGGCTAAAGAAAGCCCTGTCCTCTGCCCACCCACGATTTCGTCTGGAAGCCACACTCGCCTCTCTGTGTGAGTCACGCGGGTCCTTCTCGTCGGTGTGAATGGCCTCTGTATTGGGGCATCGTCCACCTGGCGCTGGGAGCTCCACTGGGGACCTGGGTGCCACACACCTGACACACACAAGGTAAAGTGTCAGAGTGGAGTGGTTGGGACCATGAAGACCCGAGCTGTGATGAACACTTCAGAGAACACTCTCCCTCCCCTCCCTTCACCTACAAACGCAGGGGCAGGACTGGAGTCCACATCACTAGTTACGCACAAAACCTGCCAGGAGCAAATGAGGCCTGAAGTGGACAGCGAACAGTTCTGTCACCATCAAGAGAAAAAAGACTTAGAAGAGAAAAGGAGAGAAAAAAAAGGAAAAAACTTACTGGAACTAAGAAAGACCTTTATTCCCCTGTTTTATTTTTAACCTGATGTGTTGCACAGTGCTGAGTGTCACCAGATTGTGATTAGTGTCACTTTTCCTCATGTTCCATATGTGATCTGACATAGCACCTGAGTGATGAAAAGCGATGAACAATATGTCAACATAAAGAAGCTCGCTGGGTCACAAATATGCTCCCAGAACATTAAATTGCAAGGAAATGTATATTGAACGTGTTTTCCATGGGAATGGAATTGTGTTGCATAGTTAGCATATTACGCTTAGGTACCTCCCTGGAGACCAAAAGCACCGAAATACTTTGCTGAATGACCCACAAAATGCACGTTATCAACACATATTGACAGCGCAGTCGGACGAGTACAAAGCAGACCCGAGCCGAATCACAAAGGGAAGTGCTGCTCCCTCTGAAAAGGAGAACAACGGTGGAAATGAGCCAAGCCACGTCGATAACATGTCCTAGAAATAGATGGCTGCGCTGTCTGGTGTAAACATTAAGTAATATTATTGTCCCATACTCTTTGGTCTCATCTCACTTATGCCACAGACAGGGAATTAAGAAAACTCAGCTCCCAGGGAGAGTTCGGGCTGTGGGTCAAGCCCCAACCCGGCCCCAACCCCAGGTGGCCACTCACGGGCTATCCCCTCTCAGTGCACAAGGCCATGACCCGCTGGCCGGAACCATGCGGTGGGCCCCACGGCAGACGACATGGCCATCCTCCGTGGGACCTGTGTCCTGAGAATAAGACCCCACCCTCCCATCAACCCTCTGGTGACTTTCCAGAACTGGGTGGTTTTCTCAGGGTGGGGCCCCACGCCCCCACCCTGCACGGTTTCCATAGCTCGGGCTCCTGCTGCTTGGAGGGCAAGCCAAGTTGACCCAGGTCCCACATGCCCTGCCTTCTGCCCACCCCAGCGCCTGTGCCTACACCGACCCTCCGTCTCTCTCCTGTGACGCCGGCCTCGCACCTGCCCCGGGTCCCTCCCCCCAGGCTGCATCCGTGAATCCCCCAGGGTGAGGGTCCCGGGGTACTCTCTGTCCCCTTCCTGCATTTCTCCCTGTGCCGCCAGACCGCTCTGCTGACAAAGCTTTTCAAAATGACCCTGAACCCCCGGCACTCAAACCTGTCACCCGGTCCCACCCTGGGTTCACTGCAGTCCAAAGACCCCTGACTCACGAGCACCCTTGCTGCCCTGGCCTCAGCGCCCCCTGCTTGCTCCTAACTGCCCCTCATCTTCCTTTCTGCCCCTTCCTTCTCCGCTCACGGGTTTGGGTATTTCCCACAACCCACCTGCTCTGCACACGTCCTGCTTCCTTCTGCAGCACGAGCCTCCCCGAACAGAAGAGGAAGGCTGCCAACGCGAGTCTACCCCTCCACCCACATTTGCTCCCGCATTTCTGACTGACCACACCTTCCCGTCCCAGCCTGCATGACCCCCACCCCCACAAGCTTCTGCCTCCCCGGGGGCCCACCCCTATCAAGAGGAGAGATAAGAAATCCTTCCCAGCATCTTAGGAATCTGTGCAGACCCATCTCCCCTGTGATTCTACGGGCAGCGTGAGGGCAGCACTCTTGCCTTGGTCAACTGGGAGCCTGTGGTCCTGCCCAGTGGCCCTGGTGGCCCAGAGCACGAAACAACGGCCACAGTCCAGGCTGAGGCCGATGCTACAGGGAGCTGCTTTCTCAGTTCTCCCACGGACGGTGGATGGTTCTTACAACTTCTGCTTTATAAAAATCACAGAAGGATTTCTTAGGAATAACTGAACCCCCCTGTGGAATTAGAACAATTTTATGCCTAAGACTTTAGTATAATTATATCTAAACTGAAAACACTCCGGCGAGGTTCTTGTATCACTCTCCCCATGAACCGCTGAGCCAGGATGTCTGAGTATCACAACCTTCTGTGGACCACCAGCTCCCGCTGTGGCCTGGGACTGCAGCTGCTCGTCACCTGTGGACTCCTGTGGGCCTGTGCACCTGCAGACGGTCCAAGTTCCCTACAAGGACCAGCTCAACAGACCCTTTCCTCCTCCCTCCCCCACTACTCTCCCCACCAGCTCTTCCTCTCAGCATTTGGTTCTGCCTAATATCCTCTGATTTGTTTATCTCCCAGAATCAGTGTATTGTGGTATTGACAGTAACATTGTAAACCCTCTTTGGAAAAAAGATTAGTTTCTACTTAAGGTCTGATTGGGCAAAGTCATGACAATTCTTATGTGACACCCTTGAACAATTCCCCGGCAATAAGAATTAAAGATATTACTGCTTAACACTTACTAATGGATAACAGGGTTAAGGACATGTTTGCAGGTATTAGAAATAGAAGGAATATTTGTTGAATGAATAAATGAATGAATCTAAGCAGATCCATGTGGCTCTAAGCAAAGATAAAGTGCTTTTAAATACATCCAAAATTTTGCAAATATGTGGATTGACTAGGATATTGGAAAAGCCTTAATGATAATCAAATGATTCACCCCTCAATTCAAGTCAGATGAAATAAGGGGAAAAATTAATTATTGTGCAATAATTGTCTTGTGGTTGTTCCTTTGCATCTGTCATTCTGCTGAATCTTAATAGCATCCCTAAGAACCGTCATCCCCACCTGACGGTGCCCTGAAGGATTCGCGCACAGAGCTCGCGAGTCAGCCCTGGATGGGCACCCGGCTTGAACGATTCGGAGCTGGTGAGCTCTCCACTCCAACGTGCCGCGCGGACCCCTGGTGAGTTATCATCCCTCACACACAGGCTTCTGGACACCAACCTTTTCCATGCAGCGCTAGCAACCTGTATTTTTCTAAAACGAAGGAAAAATCCAGTATTTTTTCATGAGAAGCATCAAGCCCTTTGCTGATGCCTGTCCCAGGTTGGGGATCGCCGCCCTTTTATCCCTTCTGTCTCCAGCACCCGGGAGAGCATCCCTTTGGTGGGCAGATGTCAGGGCCGTGACACAGGGAATTGCCACACTGTCCCGAGTGCAGCTCACTCGGCAGCCGCCATTGTGCTTGTTGGAATGACCAGGCAGTTACACGTGATTATTCGGAAATAGTGTTGGGTGTTTTACAGTGAGCCCCTCGGCAGCTTATGTCACCCAGGCACCTACTATTTATCCGTGAGTAAGGTATTGTTGACGTCTATACACTCGCTTAAACAAAAGAAAGATTTTACAACTATATTTTAAAATGGCGTTTTATTTAAGGGGAGCCAAGCAAAATTTGTAACATCAGATACCTGCATTGTTGTAAATGATCTGCCATCTCCAGAAGGAGATGCTAGAATTTATGTCAAATCTCCATAATGGATACTTTGTTGTTCCAACCAGCACGAAAACAGATGTATTTACAGTTCCGGCAGCTGCAGCCCGCTCTCGGAGAGCCAGATTTCTACATCCTATTGTATCTGTACTTCCTCCGTGGAATCTCAGCTCTCACTCCTGAAACAGAAGTGATAAAATAAGGAAGAAAAGCTGGATCCCAATGGCCAAGAATCTGGGAATGAAATTATAAAACACTGAAAGAATCGGCCTGGCGATTTGTGAGCATGAGGAATTCCAGTTTGCTGGTGTGAAAATACTTCATGCCATAGTAGAAATAGTGGCAATTATTGATTTAATAATTTAATAACTGCACTCACCAAGAATAGACACCACTCCCCACTAGGTCACGTGAGACACACGGAGCGTGTGGTGTCACCATCCACCAACTGACGGCCCTGAGAACATAAAAAACAGAACAGCCTCTCCATAGCCCTGCAGGTGTCTTTATTTTTTTCAATGAAACGACTCGGGCTTATCTCAAGCATTTTAACATGGTGGAGAATATTTTCTACATTGAAAATGCTCTTGTATTTTATAAGAATTAAATTTCCAGCTGAGCATATAACTATCTAGAGTAAACATTACACTCCCAGCCCACCTTTGGAGCAGCGGTGGTGATTATTCACAGCACATCATTCTGACCAATGGAATCTGAACAGAAGTGCAGTGTGCAGCTCTCTAGCTACTCCCCTTTCCAGCCACCAGAAAGCAGATGTGGTAGTAGAAACGGTAGACACATGTGCCAGGGCCACTCTTGGGGCAGTGGGGCAGCAAGACAGAGGCTGCTCCTATAACCGACCTTGTGCATTGGCCCCCCCAACACAGAACTTTACATGAGGGAAAGACATCTCTGCCTTGCCTAATGCTCTGATATTTTGCCTGTATGCCCCATGTACGCACACTCACCTGTTAACCAATAAAAAACATCTTGGGAAAAGAATTCTGGATTAAAAACTGTGATGAAATGAAAAAGATAACTGCTATTTTATCTTCTCCCTGTATATGTCCAACACATCAAGGAATCCTCAGACACAAAAGGGTAAAAATTCTGTGGAAGCAATTTTCCATTTTTAAGATCTTGCTTCTCTGAGCACATTTTCCCTTGATAGGAAAAAATTAGTTAAAAGGACTATAGATACCTGCGCATGAATAATGTAGATTCATCTCTATTTCTTTGTGTTGGTAAATTCTTTTATTTTATTGGTGAAGCAGTTCGCTGGACAACCTCGAATTATGGTCCAGACACCACGGTCAGAAACCAGCTACCGTTGTCCGTACTTAGGGCCTCTGCTAAGCATAAAGACTCTGAAAATATTTTCCACCATGTCAAAGTGCTCAAGAGATAGCATGTGTCACTTTGTTCAAAATGATATTAATTCATGACAGCATTTTGTGAAACCAAATTCTGGGTGTATGGTCTGTACCAATTTTAAAGAGAAGGAGTCAGAGGTCTTCTCAACCTTCAAAGGACCCCAGCAAAAGTCTTAGACCATAGCCTCCAAAGGGGTACCATTTGGGGTGGGATATGGTGATCCAGGGTCTGGTCTCTGTTGATGACTCTACACGACCCGGGTTGGTCAACTCTTGTGACCGGACCTTCATACACCACCAGGAGGGCTGCAGGCTCCGGAAATGGAAGCCCCTGGCCCACGTGGTTGGGACGTTCTGAGACACCTGCTGAAATCACCTAACCTTGCCTGGTGGCTCTTTATAAAGGATACAACCACAACCAAAATAGTACTTCAGAAAATGAGAGCCAGATAGTTTTCCAGTTTGCCCGAACTCACTTAAGTCAATTCCTTGACATCTTTTCTATCTAACTTTTCAGTAGTGAGGCAGAGTCCACATGAACAGAGAAGAAAATGAGACAACCAAATTTATTTTTACTTATGGACTTGAGCCAGAGTCTAAATGACTCTGGCAATGGTACTTACTTCCCTTGGGAGCCTATTCTCTAGCCTAATAGATCTTGCTGCGAGGAAATTTCTCTTATAATTCAGCATAAATTGTTCCTTGTTGAATTCCATCCCATTATTCCTAGTTAGATGTCCTTGGACTACCTTAAACAACGAATCTCTTCTCACGGGTCTGTCCACTGCCAGGCAGGAGAGGCAGATGCAGAGGGTAAGAGAAAAGAGGAAGGGTGATTAGGAAGGATGGGGTTGAACCTACGGCTCTGCCGGGGCTTGGGTCTAATCAAAGAACATTTCAGCCACAAACTACATATGGACACAAACAGCAAATTAATTAACAATGGGATTGGGCAGTCTCAGAAAAGTATTTAATTGTTTGCTAACCTCAACATCTAATTCTTTGTCATTTCTCCATCTGTGAGATAATTCAAAATCATAAAGACTAAAGATGTAGGAAAGAGACAGAGACGGTTAGAGATTACGGATATACTCCTGCAAGCTACAAAGTCTGGGGGTCTGTTTGTGGTTATTCATCTCCTCCCCTCTTTATTCTATCTAGTATTCGGGTGTTTTTAAAACATCGACATTATATTTCTAAGCTCATCACATCCTCCCACCCTGGTGCCTGTGACTGGTCTCCCCAGAACCCATGATCAGGAATTGCCTCTCTGTGCCCCCTCCACCCACACGCAGTGGAAGCAGCCACCTTCCGACACGGTCAGACACCAGCTCCCGTCGTCCGTGTAAGTGACAACCTGACAAAATCTGGGCCAGTGAGTCGTTCTTAGACATGGGACAGAGTTGGTTCAGTCTCTCTCTGGTGTCTGGGCTGAAATGTGCAAAGTGGCAGCTGTCACGTCTTCTGTGAGGCGACCAAAAGAGTGAAGACAGCCCATCTGTAAAGATCAGGAGCATGGGGGGTGTGCAGTGAGGGGCCGGGCAGAAAGGCAGAGCTACGACTTCAGCAAAATTCCGGGCCCTGCGGCCACGTGCTGCCGAGGCACCCTCTCTGTGCTTCATGAGGAATGTCAGAACCCTCATAATCAATTCCATTTAAAACACACCCATATCCTTCACAACATAAAGAGCCACTAATTCAGTTTGTAACACAGAAACTGCTCTGCCAGCAGGTACGAAAGCAGAGACGCAGGCCAGGGGCAGTGGCTCACACTTGTAATCCCAGCGCTCTGGGAGGCGGCGGCAGGTGCATCACCTGAGCGCAGAAGTTTGAGAGCATCCTGAGCAAGAGCAAGATCCCGTCTCTACTAAAAATGCAAAAGCTAGCCAGGTATTATGGCAGGTGCCTGCAGTCCCAGCTACTCAGGAGGCGGAAGCAAGAGGACCACTTGAGTCCAGGAGTTTGAGATTGCTGTGAGCTGTGATGACACCACGGCACGCCAGACAGGATGACAGACTGAGACTCTATCTCAGAAAAAAGAAAAAAAAAGGTTTTAAAAAATAGAAAAGCAGAGACTAGAACCCAAGACTTGCTGGTTCAAAGATGAGTTTCTGTGGCCCCATAACCACACAGCACACTCTCTAAAGAGGCCAGGAAGGGGTTGTGGGAGGGCAAGGCCAACTCCTCTGGCAAAGGCTAAAAACTTTGCTTTCGGTGTGCCTGTGACCCACACGGCCCTAGACGGCTCACTGGACCTCTCTGAACATCAGATTCCATTTGTAGAATGAGCAGTAGCGGTTGCCCTTGACCCACAGCTTCCCGGTGCATGACCTTTGGGTCACCCATGGTGGGATTAGGGTCAGGGCTCCCATGGAGGCTCCCGAACTCTTTACATGAAAACTGTTTTTGTTATTGTCTGAGCTTTGGCAGGATCTGTATTTTATGATGCAGCACAGACCCAGCAAGCAGTCAGGCTTCCACACCATACAAGAAACACTGACAAAGGAGTCCCACGGTGGCGGGGATGGAGCCGTGTCTGTGCTGTTCGGGTGTCCCTACCCGCTGCCTTGTTTCCCCCCAGACTTCCCTCTCTCCATTGCCAGATTCTTTGCAAAGCTGTACTTAAGGAAATAGATTTCTCGGTGGTCTCGCTTGATAACCAGATGAGACATTTAGAAAAGGCATTTTATCCAAAGTTGTCTTGAAAGGAAACCAGCTCCTTCCCACTGGCAAGTAAATGCTCTGGCTTTAAGCCAATTCACCGTGCTGTTTTGTACATAGCCCATCTCCATTCCCCCCTTCCTGCCCCAAGACAGGCCTTACAGTATTCCGTCAGGACCCAAGTCTATTAAACAGCAAAAAACGAAATATGCAAATCATCTCCCAACTACATGCATGAAGCCTGCAAACATTATTCTTAGAAAAGTGCTGATTATGGAAAATTATGAATTAATATGTCAGGCGCTAAGGTTTGAAACCTTCTAATTGTGTTTACTGTGTAAAGCCCCCAAACGACTTGAGAAATAGAAGGAGAAAAACAGCAAAATCCACGATTTAATGATGGTAAGGTTTACAACACCCAATTTCTGCCTCACTGCCCACTCCACGCTTGTACACACACGCACACCCGTGTGCTCACACACACACACACACACGTGTACATTCACACAATAAAGCAGAGAATAGGCACAAGAAATGGAAACAAAGTGACAGCTGGTTCTTCCTCGGATCTAGGCCTCCTAACTGATTACATCTCAGGCCTAATGCTCAGATTCCTTTTTAGGCTTTCTTTTTTTTTCTTGCAGTTTCTGGCCAGGGCTGGGTTTGAACCTGCCACCTCCAGCGTAAGGGGCCGGCGCCTTACTCCTTTGAGCCACAGGTGTCTCTCTCTTTCTTTGGTCTTTTTACAAGAACCAGTGGGGCTCCTGCGTGAGCCAGGCACTAGGAGGCCCTTGGGGACACAACAGGGAGGCAGACAGATGTGACTGTTCCCCTCCGAGACCAGTGCAGCCCCTCACATGGCCCCTGACAGTGGCATCCACACACCACACGCTTGATAGAGACACACGTTCTCAGGCCCCACCCTGACCTCCCGAATCACAATTTCCAGTTTATGCAATCCCCAGTTTATGGGGAAGTTTGTTTTCTAACAAACTCTCCAGGTAAATCCTTAAGCAAACTAAGCCTGGTAAGTACTGGGAATACATGCTAATGTCTCAGTGACACCACCAGACTCATTCTCGACAACGGGGTGAACGGGCTAGCAATGCAGTCGCTTTGACATCTGCCTTTAGCCTTGGTAGACAGAGGCTCAGGCATTTCTGCAGGGGAGTGAAGCTGTGGTCAGAAGTTTTCTGAAATGAAATCAACAAAGGATCCCACATAATATAAAAAGAAAAATGCTTTTTTAAAAAATACTCAGTAGTGATCCTGGCTAAACCTCTCTACTAAAGATTTGTGTTCCTCCCCTAAAATTGCACTTCCACAAGGAAGGACCCAGTAAAACACAAGTCTTTTTGTGAATCTCTTACCACGTTACAGTTATTCTCTAAAAGGAAAAAAAAACGAGATCCTATGCCAACCACATAGTCAATTGGAGAGCTGCCGGTGGGTCCAAGGTCCTCAGAAGGAAGGGACGCGGTCAGTGAAGAAAGGAGAAAGGACAGGCAGACTTGGGGTGTCGTTGTTTTTCCTGACACCCCTTTTGCCTCACTGCCCACCAAGTAGCACAAAGTGGACGGTTTCTGGGAGGTGACGTTTTCAGGTAAGGAAGACAATATTCAAAGGTTCAAAGCGAAGTGCACAAGTCCCTCTGTTAAATACTATCTGGCAGCAAAGTTAGTCCAAGGGAGTGACTCATTTTTACAACTGTTTTGAAAGTAAGTTTCCAGAGTTCCTCCGTCCCCATCGGCCTGGCGGTTTCCTGGCTCTCAGGAGGCACAGGGAGGGCACAGCACAAGCCCGCCCTGTGACCGTCTTGCTTTGAGCATCTGCACTGAGAGTCCAGCTCCTTCTGACACCATTAAACAGGATTTTACTCTTAAGCTACCCCCAAGTCGGCTCGGCACCTGTAACTCAGGCAGCTAGGGTGCCAGCCACATACTCCTGAGCTGGCCGGTTCCAATCCAGCCCAGGTCCACCAAACAACAATGACAACTACAACCAAAAAATAGCTGGGCGTTGTGGCGAGCACCTGTGGTCCCAACTACTCGGGAGGTTGAGGCAAGAGAATCACTTAAGCCTAAGAGTTTGAGGTTGCTGTGAGCTGTGACGTCACAACACTCTGCCCAGGGTGACAGCTTAAGACTCTGTCTCAAAAAAAAAAAAAAAAAGATACCCCAAGTCCACTTTTCTCCACTGACCCATCCCTTCCTTCTGAAGACTGGTCTGAATCCCTATCGCTGTTTATCAATCCTCGCCATGTGGTCAGGACCCAGCGACGTGTGGGGAGGCCTCTGGCCACCTCACCTCAGCTGAGAAGTGCGCCCTGCCACCCTCTCACACTGCCACAGAAAGGCTGGCCGGCCTGCCAGGGGCCCAGCAGAAGGAATGGCAGTGACAGGCAGGACTTTGCCTTAGGGGTCAGGCCTGGCCCTGCTGCAGGGTGCCGCCCCTCCCACCGTGTTTCTCCGCGCTGTGTGCAGCCTGCAGCGCCACACGGAGGCGAGTGCAAGTCCATGTGTGCATTACCTGCTGGGAAGTGTCTTGGAATCACCAACCTTTGGGACCGATTAGAGAACACAGGAGAACACAACAAAAACCACAGGTGACGCCCACTATTCGTGGTTGTTCTGTGAAGTCTACTCAGGTGCACCGAGCAGGGAGCAGGAAGCTGTACCTCCTGGAGAAAACGCAGAGTTAAGTCCCTGCGAGCCTCGGGGCACAGCACCCTCACCCGATCCGTAAGGAGCCCTGTTCTCATGCACCTTATCTAACACAGGAGAACCTGCACCTCGGCCCCTGGGGACTGTAACTGGGGTGTCACGGTGAGGAGCAGGGCCTGCTGTACCGACACACATGTGCTGCACGTCGGGCCACCTGGAGAGAGGGGCGGCGGTGCAGTGCCGCCGTGGATTAGTGACTCATTAACATTGCACTCACGGCCAATGGCACCGTCACTCCGCATGTGACGTGACCTGACACCTGGGTTTTCTCCACGAGGCACACTCAGCCTCCTCACACCTAGGAGCATGGGGCGGCACTTCACATAGGGGCCACTTCAAATAGTGAGTCACCAAGAAAAAACACAAAATGTCACAAACGTGACCCCCCAGTAGACCCAGCAGGACAGCGCGCAGTGTGAGCTGAAATGCGAGGGCAGAGCTTGGCCCAGTGTGACCTCAGGTGGGACGTGGCCATCAGAGCTCTGTGAGTGGTGACGCTGAGGTCGGGAATGGGGTTGACCGTGCGGGTCACGAGGACTGAGCATCATCTCCACCAGGTCTGCTCTCCCACCTCCCGCCCGCTCTGCCGCCTCCTGGTGGACGCCGCAGGGATGGACACTCCCCGCTCTCATTACTCTGGACCCCTGTTCCCCAGCCCTGACGTCACGTCCTCACTCCTGTGGCTCCCCCTCACCTGAGAATTCTGGGGTTTCTCGGACCACAGACTTCCGAGCTCCTCTGTCCCTGAACACTCCCCAGGGGGCTGTCCTCGCCTTCAGTCACTATGCACAGCCCAAGCTCATTCCACCTCCCAGCCTTTGCAGGTTGTATTCTTCCCGGAAGGCTCTGCTCTGACGTCGACGTAACAGCTCCCCTGATCCTTCATCAGACGCCTATCTGCTCGGTGCCACCTCCTCCCAGCTACACTGCCGGTGACCTTCCCACCTTCCCTCTGTTATTCGCCATGTGGCATCTTATGCCACTTGAAATATTATTTATTCAGTGGCGCCTGTAGCTCAAGTGGCTAAGGTGCCAGCCACATACACCAGAGCTGGTGGATTCGAATCTGGGCCAAACAATGAGAACTACAACCAAAAAATAGCTGGGCGCTGTGGCGGGCACCTGTAGACCCAGCTACTTGGGAGGCCGAGGCAAGAGAATCACTTAAGCCCAGGAGTTGGGAGTTGCTGTGAGTGTGATGCTACAGCACTCTACCCAGGGTGATAGCTTGAGGCTCTCTGTCTCCAAAAAAAAAAAAAAAGAAAGAAAGAAAGAAAGAAAGAAAGAAAGAAAGAAAGAAAGAAAGAAAGAAAGAAAAGAAATATTATTTATTTGTTGCTTACTCAATTGTTGTGTTTAATCTTCTGTGGGAAGCAGAATTCTAAGCGGTCCTCCTGCTGCCCACAGCCTAGAGGGTGGACAAGGTGTGAGGGGCGGGTGGGGACTCCTGCGATTACATCACTCATACCAGGCTGTGGTGGATGGAGACTTTGCAGAAGAGCCATGTGACAGGAGGGTCTATACCTAAGAGATGACAGCCACTAAGAAGATGGGGACTTCAGGGGGTTGGAGACTGCAAGGAACTGAATTGTCCGGACAACCTAGATGACCTCAGGGTGCACCCTGAGCTCCAGATCCCTAGATGACCTCAGGGTGGGCCCGGCCCGCCCTGCCACTAGATTCCAGCTGTGTGAGATCCTGTGTGGGGAATACAGCCAGCTGTCGCCCATGCTCCTGACCCACAGAGACCAGGTCATAAACGGGTTCTGTTTTACATTGCTACGATTTTGCTAACTTGTCACACAGCAATATACACAGCTCCCAGGAGAATGTGAGCTGCGGGAGGGCAGGAATCTGTCCATTTGTCCATTTCTCAGTCCTCAGAACCAATAGACAGGGCCTGGCATGTGTCCGGGACTTAAAGACAAGCTGGCCCCTTAGAGACCTGCAAGTTGTGGCCCAAGTTTACAGATCCGGAGACTCTGGAACCCACCCCAGGATTTCTGCAAATCCCCATCTCCATTAGGCTCTGTCTGGCTGGGTCCCTCTGACAACTCAGGTCTGCCCCAGGCAATCTGGGTGCACAGTGCGGACCTTCATGGCCGACTCTGAAATTCCAGGAGAACTGAGTGTCTGGCAATAGTTGGGGGCACCATGTCTGTGGTGACCTGGAGGTCACTGGCTCCCCTGTGGAGCCACACAGCTGCCCTGCCAGGGGGTGGGTCCTGGCACGGCCCTGGCTATCAAGGAATTCTGTCTCAATAAAACTGAGGGGCCTGTGGGGACAGCCATTAGTGCAGGGACATTCCCTACGTCACTTCTCTGTGCCGATGGCTCTGCTGCCCTGCGGGGTCTGGAAGGCACACAAGCTCCACAGGTCCGTGGGCAGGTCCAGCCATGTCTTCCAGAACAGGTCTGCCCCTGCTCCACCCTGGGGCCTGCGGTCATCTCAGTCCAGGTGGCTACTGCCCCTCTGCACTGGGTCCTGCCTGTCCTGCCGTGAACGTGTCCCCACCTTCCCAGGCGCCACCATCACCCCACTCATGAAAACACCGTCAGGCCTCTCTGTCCCCCCCCCCCCATGCCTGTCCGCGAACTCCATTTTTCCAGCACAACTCTGCGGT
>CAUYON010186436.1:0-17731 GCA_963573935.1 Arctocebus calabarensis
TCCCTAGTAGCTGGGACTACAGGTGCCCGCCACAGCGCCCGGCTATTTTTTTGTTTTGCAGTTCGGCCGAGGCCGGGCTTGAACCCGCCACCTTCGGTATATGGGGCCGGTGCCCTACTCGCTGAGCCACAGGAGCCGCCCACCAACTAATCCTTTAATGCTTGTTAATTTATTGCCTATATGGATCACTTTTCAAACCTCATTATTTAAAACTCTTTTAATTCCTTAAGGATGATAGCTAAATTCTGTATGACACACTTCCAATAACTGTCTTTATTTTCTTTTTTTCCCTCCCTCCCACTTATCCTATTTGTCTTCAGGGACATTGTGTCCCATAAAGTTTAGTGGAAAACAGCAAATGAAGAGGGTAAATCACTTAGAATGGAATCACTATATCTGGACTACAGTTTGGGACCTACCACATGTAATTTGTGTATTCGTTTACTGTATACTTCAGTTTCCTTGCATATAAAATGAGGCTAATAGTACCTACCATAGTCTTTGCCATTGGGCTGGGAATAAAATGAGTATTTTTTTCTTGTGAACTTAAAAATATTTATTTAAAAATTATTTATAGTAAAAATTACTTTTTAGTATGTAGTTATGTGAGTTTTGATATGCATAAAATTCTATAATTCAGTAATCAAGATGTAGAACCATTTTTTTTTTTTGAGACAGTGTCTTATTGTGTCGCCCTTGGTAGAGTGCCATAGTGTCACAGCTACGGGCGCCGCCCAAGATGTAGAGCCTTTTTGTCATTTCCCCTAATTTCATAGTACCTATTTTTCATCAACCTTCACCTCTCCCCCAGCACCACAACTTACAGATACTGATTTATTCCCATCCCTGACATTTATTTTCTAGAGTGTCATGTATGTATTTGGAATAATATGCTCTACATAATCTTTCAGACTGACTTCTTTTACTAGCAAAATGCTTTTGAGATTCACCTGTATTTTTGCATGTATCAGTAATCCATTCCTTTTTATTGCTGAAAATGTTACAGGGTAGCTATACCACAGTTTATCTATTCACCAATTGAAGGACATTTGAGTTGTTTTTGGTGTTTGGTGATGGTGAATACGTCTGATATAAACATATGCATTCAGGTTTTGTGTGAATACAAGTTTTCATTTCTCTTGGGTTAATACAATACTTAGGATTGGTGTGACCTATGGCAAGTGACACATTTAATTTTGAAAAATAAGTTGGGAGTTTCTTTCCACCAGTTGGCTTTTTTTTCAGTAAAGTTTGAGAGTTTCATTTGTTCTACATCCTTGCCAACACTGAGCATTACCAGGTTTTTGTTTTTCCCTCTTACATTTTAGCTCATTCCAATAGGAGATTAGTGGTAACTCACTGTAGTTTTAATTTGCATTTTCCTAATTGCCAGTGTTATTGAACATCTTTTCTATGACTATTGTCCATCTTTCTTTTTTTTTCTTTTGTGTTTAAACATTTTTTGAAATAATTTCAAACTTAAGGAAATAGTAACAGTGCAAAAGATTCCTATGTACCTTTCACCCAAATTTTGTTCTTTTGCCATGTTTGTCTTATCATTTAATTTCTTCAGAGTCTCACTTTGTTGCCCTCCAAGTAGTGCCGTGGAGTCATAGTTCACAGCAACCTCAAACTTTTGGGCTCAAATGATCCCCTTGCTTCAACCTCCCAAATAGCCACAACGCCAGCTATTTTTTTATAGATAGGATCTCGAACTTCTAAGCGCAAGCAATACAACTACCATGGCCTCCCATAGTGTTAGTATTAGAGGAGTGAGCCACCATGCCCAGGCTTAATTTCTTTCTTTATCCGTGTGTTATTTTTTTCTGAAATTTTTCTGAGCCCATTGAGGTTATTAAACTGTAGCTATAATGCCCCGTTAGCTGTAACTACATTAGTGTGAATTGGCAATAGCTTGTGTATAGCAATTATACAATGATCAAAATCAAGAAGTTAACATTAATACAGTACTATTATTTAATCTATAGACTTTCTTTTTTTGGCCGGGCTGGGTTTGAACCTGCCACCTCCCGTATAGGGGGCTGGTGCCCTACTCCCTTGAGCCACAGGCGCCACCCTCTTTTTTTTTAGAGATAAACTCTCACTTTATTCTCTTGCTTCATCATCCTGAGTAGTTGGGACCATAAGTGCCCGCCACAATGCCCAGCTATTTTTTTTGTTGCAGTTTGGCTAGGGCTGGGTTCAAACCCACCACCCTCTGTATATAGGGCGGTGCCCTACACATTGAGCCACAGGCGCTGCCCAATCTATAGACTTTCTTCAATTTTTCTAATAATTCCACTAATGTTATTTATAGTAAAAGAAAAAAAAATTTGTTGATCAAGGATTAATTCAGAATTACTTGTTATAGTTAGTTGTCATGTCTGTTTAGCCATGTTTAGTTTGGAGCAGTTTTTCAGTCTTTTACGACTTCACATTTTATCTTGTAGAGTATCTTCCAATTTGAATATGTCTGATATTTCTTCTTTATAAGGTTCAGAGTGTGCATTTCTGGGAGAAATACTCAGAAGTGACATGGTATCCTACATCTTAGGAAGAATATGAGCCAGTACTGGTAATACTAATTTATGAAAGTACTTTGGAAGTGTGAAAAGTGTTATTATACAGATGTTTCTTGGTGCCTTTGGTGTAATAACGTTAGGGTTTCCTAGAGGGGTAATTCCTTTTTTTATATCAAGTTTCTTCCCCCCCCCCACATCTACATTTATTGCACTTTGGATATTCTGTACAAATACAGAGTCAGCATTTTTTAAGGTTTAGCTATGTGCAGTTTCTATTCTATTCTATTTGCTGTCCTTTGAAGACAGTAAATAGAATAGAATATATATAGAAGAATAAAAAAATAAAGTGGATTTAGGAGTTCAAGATTTTAAAAGAAAGGAAAAATCAGTTACCCTTGAATGATAGAGGAAAAATTCATCTGCAGAAGACTGTATTAGTAGTTAGCAGTAGATCTGGACACAGTGGCTCATGTCTATAATCCCAGCACTTTGGTGAGATGATTGCTTGAGGCTGAGAATTTGAGACAAGACTGGCCAATATAGCAAGATCCTGTCTCTACAAAAAATTAAAAAATAAACCAACTAGCTGAGTGTGGTGTCATGTACCGATAGCCCCAGCTACTTAGGAAGCTAAAGCAGGAGGATCACTTGAGCCTAGGTATTTGAGGCTGCAGTGAGTCATGACTGTGCCACTGGGTGACAGAGTGAGACCCTGTCTCTAAAAAGAAAGAGAGAAGTAACAATAACATTTATTGAGTAGAGTGTGTATATATAACTTGCAAGCCCTTGTGGAGTATTTAGATGAATTAGATCATTTAATTTTCACTATGGTTATGTAGCTAGTATTTCCACTTTTACAGATGAGGAGACCATAAAAAGATAGGATTTAAGAGCATCTCTATATATGAATCTTGATCTTGCTGTTTTCTGTGTTTGAGGTAGGGTAGCATTTCCTGAACTGATTCAGTGATTTGGTCAATGCATATTCATTGACAAAAGGTTTCCTAATCACATGTGTTTGGGAAGGACTATGTGCCATATCCCCCCCATATAGAAAAACATGAAAACATTATGTGTATATTTTACTATGTCTACCCAGTTTGAAGTGTCCACTGTACTCCTTACCTTAGTCCATTTTAGTGTCTTTGTACCTCTGTCACTGACTGAGGGTATTTTATTTATTTGTTCCCTTGTTGATTAACCAAGTGAAGGCACTAAAAAGAATATTATGCCAGAGCAAGACATTTCAGTCATCTTGTTCATTGTGAAATATGTACCATTAATTATTTACTATTGTAAGTCTCAAACTCAGATCTGTTCCTGAATGTTCAGTAAATTGTTGAATAAAAGAATGAAGGTTTCTGAGAAGACCTCTCATAAAACATTTGTTTAATCCAGCACTTTGAAATGTATTCTTTTTGTTTGTATAATACTTAGAAATTTCTCAAGGAACATTAATATTCCATGGGACTATTTGAGAATTGCTCTTTAGGTCACTTAGTTTACAGTTTTATAATATTATTATTAGAGTACCATTTATGAAATTCAGTATTGTGCTTACTTATGTAAGTATTTGAAGGAAATTAGAAATGCAGAATTATTAGTGGTTTATATTTTAGGATATAGTTAACTTATAATTTTTTTTGTGTTAACAAAAGAAAGAGCTGTTCAGATAATTCAAACAAGTGAATAGCTTTAAATCACTTATTTTTAGTAATAGGCTTTATTTAGGTTCCTTAGCAGCAAATTTACCATTCTAATTACACTTTGTATTGGCTAATGCAGGTGGTTTAAGCCCAAAGAAAAGGGTAACATGTAGTACTTTTACATGCTCAAGTACTGTGTCAATTGCATTATGTCCTTGTTAGGAGGGTAGTGGGATGTTTTTAAAAGGGAAAAGATAGAGAAAATAAAAGCCTTAGCTTTTTTTAAGAGTATGATACAGAATAATGGACATATGATTCTTCAGTTAAGTTTTCTGGGCTCCATTGTCTTCACTGCCCTGTAGGTATTATGACAAACTTTAGCGATCTACCTTGCTTACCTGTATCTTTCTATGACTTTTACTTAACTGTATGGTGATCTATGCTTCAGTCTTTAATGGGAGAGGTTCTTAAAACAAAATCCAGAACACTTCAAGGTTTGCCTCAGACTACAGATAATAATATCTAGATGAGGAAGAGTAGCTAGAACAACTGGACTTAAAGTGAGAAAGGGGGGCTATACATCTAACATAGCTTCTTTTTCCATACGTAGAGTTATCTTTCAAAACTGAAAATTTGAAGTGTGTTGTTTGGGGCATTTTGTTCCTCTCTAGAAGGGAAGCTACACTCCTTGCATATTGTAGGTTCTGTCCTGGTGTCTCCATTATTACCTTGTCTGTTAGAGGCTACAGAATATAAAACCAGAGAAACTAGAGGATTAAGGGATAGAAAATGCATACAGAGCTATGGGAACTTCCTAGGCCACTGGAAAAGTCATTGATATTAGTGGTGTGTGGGGTATCATTATGATTATATTTAGGGCTAAATGTAGAGAGCTGGAAAGTCTACTACTCTACCATTTGTACTGGGAATATTGTCTCTACACACAACTTGGCAACTTTTTTTTTTTTTTGGGACACAGTCTTGTTCTGTTCCCCCAGCTAGAGTGCCATGGCCTTAGCCTAGCTTACAGCAATCTCAAACTCCTGGGTTTAAGTAGTCCTCCTGTTTCAGCCTCCCAGAGTAGGTAGGGCTACGGTACCCCTTCAAAACTCCTGGCTAATTTTTCTGTTTGTAGTAGAGACAGGTTCTCACTCTTTTCCAGGCTGGTCCCAAACTTCTGAGCGCAAGGGATTCTTCCACCTCTGCCTCCCAGGTTGCTAGGATTACAGGCATCAGCCACTGTAGCTGGCCAGAACTCACCAATATGATAATAAAAATGGAAAGGAACTCTTTAACTTGATGGCAATAAGAATCAAAATGAGATAACCCACAAGAAAGGGGAAATTCAGGGAGAGTCTCCTCATCTTTCTACACAAATATTGTCCTCGAACACCTTTTTTTTTTTTTTTTTGAGACAGAGTCTCACTTTGTTGCCTCTGGTAGAGTGCTGTGTTGTCACAGCTCACAGCAACCTCAAACTCTTGGGTTCAAGCGATTCTCTTGTCTTAGCCTCCCAAGTAGCTGGGACTGCAGGTGCCCACCACAATGCCTGGCTACTTTTTAGAGATGAGGTCTCATTCTGGCAGGCCAGTCTCAAACTCATGAGCTCAGGCAATCCACCTGCCTCGGCTTCCCAGAGTGCTAGGATTACAGGCATGAGCCACCTTGCCTGGCCATTAGAACATCTTTTTGCTAACATGCAGTTTAGAGTTTATGTTTAACAAGGTTCTGCCTCCTTTTTAATTTTTTCTGCCCTTGCCTTCTCTGCTCTCCATTCCCTTTCCCTTCTTCCCCTTGCTCTGTATACACATACCTAACAAACATTCTAAGGCTAGGGTTGTAAAATTGCTTTAGAAATAAAAATATCCTTATTTATAACTATAATATTAACAGATTCTAAGTGAAAATCCAACTAATTATTTAATAAATAGCTTTTCTTACTGTGTTTTTTTTTGTGTGTGTGTATGTATAAATTGATGAATTGGAAGCACAAATCCACCCCAGTGTGATTTCATAGACCAATCTGTATGGGAACTGCACAGCATGCACTTTTGGCTTTTGATAGATTATTTTTCACTTTTTGTTCTTTTGAGTCTGCTTATTTTGTGTAACCTTCAATGTTAAACATAGCAGTAATGTTTAATAAGAACAAGGTGTTTTATAAACAGTGTAGTGTGAGGCTGCCTGTTTCAATATTTACCTGTAAGATGTGTCTTGCTTTAGTTTACGTGGCATATCCTTTAACTCTGACTCTGCTGATAAATTCCAAAATCGAACAAATCATGTATTCAACTTTTCATAGTCTCTTCATAGATAAGTGATCGTTCATAAGGCTATTTTTTGAGGTGCTAAAAATTTTGAGGTTTCACCTTAATATATCTTAATATATATTATGTTAACTAAACTTTATTTTTGGAGTTATGTTTAGATTTTTCAGCTGAAAGAGTATATAAAGATATCTTAGGGATTGTGCTTCAAACATTTTTACTTGTACATTTTACTTTATAGAGAGAGTAATTTGAAATTATGTATCTGCCCTTGATGGGAAAGCCTCAGTTTATAACCATTATGATCATAGACTTTAGTTATGAAATTAATAGTAAGAAAGTCATACTTAGCTAGTGACATTCTTGAAATAACTGAAGATTTTATATCCTTGCCTGTCACATTGCCACAGTGAAGGGATCCAACGAACGTATGCTATCAATTGGAGTTAGGATGGTACTTTAATAGTTCTGCTGTGTTGGGGATAGGTAAAGCCTTGGAAAAACATAAACCTGAGGATAAACCTTGGAAAAACATAAACCTGAGGACAACAGAGGAAAAATAATTGCTTGTTATTGCAGTAGAGTTTCTTTCCTTGTGCCACCAGATGTCAGTGTAAACACAGGACCAGAAAAATACTGTAGTATGTGATGCTTTATGAACATTCTTTTTGCTTCATGAAAGAGGTGGGGAAAAGTTTTACATAAACTGGGTATACAAGGCCTGACAATTAATTTCATGAACTCTTCTAGCTGATCACCTTTGAAGTACTTCCCTTTTGTGAAGATGTGCACTGATGCCAGTACCTAGTCTACCCTTTAAAGCAATTTTCGGAACTCTTTTTCTGAAATGGCCACCAGAGCTGTTAGCATATTACCCTTGACGTCCTGAATGTCATCCTTTCAGTATTTCCTTTATTTTAGGGTAAAGAAAAAAGTCACTGGGGGCCAGACCAAGTGAGTAGGAAGGGTGTTCCAATGCAATTGCATGTTTACTGGCTAAAACCTGCCTCACAGATGGTGCTGTGTGAGGTGGTACATTGTCATGATACAAGAACTACACTTTTTTTGTGCCAAGATTTTCAGTTAAGATTTTCTTCACTGTTTCTCTATTGATATTTACTTCGTCTGCTGTGCTTCTCATACTCAGTTGATGCTTTTAATGCATGATTCTACAAAGTTTTGGAATGTTTGTGTCAATTCTGTTCGCTGCTGGACACCCTGACCTCTCTTCATCAGTGACACATTCTCTGCCCTCAGGAAATCATTTAATTCATTTGTACACTAAAGTTTTCTTCATTAACCTCATACACTTGGACTAAAATGTCCCTGATTTCATTTCCACTCTTGCTAAGTTTTTCAAGAAATTTAGTGTTTATTCATTCCTCTTATTAAAGCTCTGACATTCTCACAGTGGTACACAAAACACACAAGAACAATGATGAACACCACTCAGCACGTTATCACCCTGTCTCACGGCTGTGAGACACTGATATACCAAGATTATGAAACTTACTGTGTTGCTTGTATAGTGCTGCCACTATAAGCACACATTGAACTTAATTGTCAGACCTTGTACAATAGAAAGATTATTTTACTATTGAGTTGTATGGAAAATTGGAATGCCTAATAAAGACTAGAGTATATGTAGAACTCAAAAAAGCATAGAAACAGTTAAAAATTTATATTTAATTCAAACATACTGATAGAATATGTAGGTGATCTCTGAGACTCTCCAAAATCGCCAACCTGCTGTTATAATGATAGGGGATGGATAACCTGTGGTTAAACTGTTTACAGCTTCATGACCATGCTGTTTCTTAGAATTACTGTCAAAATCTGAGTCTTAAAATGAAAGAATATATTTTTCAGCTTATGGATATAAAACTATTCTCAGGATGATTTGCATTTGGTACAGAACTTACTTATGGATATAAAACTGTTCTCAGGATGATTTGCATTTGGTACAGAACTTACTTGCAGCAATTCTTAGGCACACATAGTCACATTAAGCATTTTCCTAAAAGAGCATTCATAGGATAATTACATTTTTAAAAAATGTCTCTCTTTAAAACCATTATTGTTATTATTAATTAATGTATTTATTTTTTTGAGATGGAGTTTCTTTGCCTAGACTAGAGTACCATGATGTCAATCTAGGTCATAGTAACCTCAAACTCCTGGGTTCAAGCTGTCCTCCAGCCTGAACCTCCCAAGTAACTGGGAGTATAGGCTCTGGCCATGGTTTCTGGCTGATTTTTCTTTTTTTTTTCTTTTGCAGTTTTTGGCCGGGGCTAGGTTTGAACCTGCCACCTCCAGTATATTGGGCCAGCGCCCTACCCCTTTGACCCACAGGTGCCACCCCATTTTGGGGGGCAGTTTTTGGCTGGGGCTGGATTTGAACCCACCACTTCCGGCATATGGGGCTGATTCCCTACTCCTTTGAGCCACAATTTTTCTGTTTTTAATAGAGATGGGGTCTTGCTCTAGTTCAGGCTGGTCTCGAACTTGTGAGCTCAAGCAATCTTCTCTTCTTGGCCTCTCAAAGTGTTAGGATTATAGGTGTGAGCCACTGTTGCTGACCAAAAACCTATTCTTTTTTTTTTTTTTTTCTTAATTTATTGTTGGGGATACGTTGAAGGTACAAGAAACCGGGTTACACTGATTGCATTTGTTAGGTAAAGACCCTCTTACAATCGTGTCTTGCCCCTAAAAGGTGTGGCACACACCAAGACCCCACCCCCTCACTCCTACCCTCTCTGCTCGTTCTAAAAACCTATTTTTTAATGAATGTTAAACAGTGATCATTGTTAATATCTCGTTAGAGTTAGTACTTGATGTATGTATAGGTCTGCCATATTTCGCACAGATGAAAATCCCATTTTGAGGGTGGCGCCTGTGGCTCATCCAGTAGGTGCTGGCCCCATATATTGAAGGTGGCGGGTTCAAAACCAGCCTCGGCTGAACTGCAAAAACAAAAAAATGGCCTGGCGTTGTGGCGGGCGCCTGTAGTCCCAGCTACTTGGGAGGCTGAGGCAAGAGAATCGCCTAAGCCCAGTAGTTGGAGGTTGCCGTGAGCTGTGACGTCACGGCACTCCACCGAGGGCGATAAAGTGAGACTCTGTCTTTACCAAAAAAAAAAAAAGAAGAAAGAAAATCCCATTTTGAGTTCTTGCATTCGTGAAGTCTTCACATGGGGCTTGGGATTACACTCAGTGTGTTGCATACCACAGCTGAATTTTAATTTTAGGCAAAAGTTTTGTGTGGATCAAAGGCTGCTTTTAGTTCCTGGACTTGTGGTTCCAAATTTTTTTTGTTATTCAGAATATGTTTTCCCAGATTACTTCATTTTGCTTTCTTCCTTACCCTCTAATTTAGGAAATGGAATAACTGGTTTCTTTAAACGTATAAAATGTTTCCTGGAAATTATTGCAGGAAATGATGTTCTCATGTTATTTTTGCTTTCTATGAGTGGAATTGCTGGGTCATGTGATAACGCTGTTTAGCTTTTGGAACTGCCAGGCTATTTCCTGAAGTGGCTGCACTACTTCTCATTTTCAGTGGTAGTATATATGAAGGTTTCAGTATCTCCTTGTCTTCACCATCACTTGTTCTCCCCCCCTACCCCTGAGACCGAGTCTTACTATGTAGCATTTGGTAGAGTTCTGTGGTATTATAGCTCTGGCAACCTTAAACTCGTGGGCTTAAGCAATTCTCTTGCCTCAGCCTCCCAAGTAGCTGGGACAACATGTTCTTGCTACAATGCCTGGCTATTTTTTGTTGCAGTTGTCATTATTGTTTAGCTGGCCCCAGGCCAGGTTCAAACCCTTGTTCAGCCTTGGTGTATGTGGCTGGTGTATAGTTTGGATTTGCATTTTCCTAATGAATAATGCTGTTGAGCATCTTTTCATGTGTTTATAGGTCATTGGTTAGATTTTGATTATAGGAATAAAGGAAATTATCTTAATTCACTTATAAGTTCCAAATAAATACTTTCTTTAGATTTTATTACTTCTTCACCTGAATCATATCCAAGTTTATCTTTCCTGTATAATAGTAAAGAGCTAATTGGTAATTTTGAGAATCCTACTTAGTCTTAATCTCAAGTAGTCTTTCCCCCATGCTCATTTCTGTTCTTTTAGTATTTGGAATCGTGTGTTTGTTTCCTTTAAGTGACTTATCAGTATAAGGACAGTGCTGTTTTCTGTTCATCTGTCTAGTGTTTATTAAGGATCTCTTACATACGAGTCACTTTGTGAAGTGCTGAGGGTCTATAATATATAGTAGTGAGAGGTGAATCTTGCAATCTGGTGGGGGAATTTATAATGAAAATATATACACGTGAAGTATAATCACAGACTGTTATATGTGACACAGAGAAATGGAGAATTATGATATGCTAGAAACTAATGAAAGGATGACCTCCTTTGGATAGGGTAGTCAGAGAAAACGCTTGGTTTTGGCACTCTGAAAGCCTCAAAAGAATACTGGGATTCAGTGAAAGTGGGGAGAAAGGCTCACAAGGTGAGGCTGGAGAGAAAGCTGTTTCCTTCAGAGTAACTCCACTTGAAAATTTCCTTTTGCACTTGGAAGCAAATTCAGACTCCTTACCATGACCTACAAAATTTGCCTCTTTCCCACCTTCCTGGTCTTCTTTCCTCTCCCTGATTACACTAGTCACACTAGCTATTGTGCCATTCCTCAAATATATCCAGCTTTTTGCTGCCTTGCTGACCTTACATCTTGTGTCCTCTGTTTGAGGTACTTTCTTTATTTACCTCTTTGTATCAGTTACTGCTGCTTGCTTACATTTAATTTCTGTATTCAAATGTCTTTGTTTCAGAGAAACTTTCTCTTCTCTATCCCCTTTTCCAAAGTAACACACCATCCTTAGTCACTATCTATTATTTTGCCTTGTTTCTTTCTTAGTACTTTTATCTAAAGTTAATTTATGCAAAAATTTATGTGCTGAGTATTACGCCTTTCCCACTAGAGTGGATGCTCCACCAAGGCAAATACTTTGTAATTCTAGTTGAATGCTATAATTCTTATGCTTAGAATGGTCCATGGCACTGTTAAATGATTAAATTAATTGAATTATTTTTGCAGAATTTTGTAGAACATAGCAAGACATTAGATTTTAAGTACAAATAGGAGCTCTGAAAAATTTTAGATGACTTTTATAGCTGTTAAGTTGATTATAGTGGTTTGCGCTTTGTAGGCCTGGTTTTATAATCATTTAAATTCTTCCATAGACCTAGTCTATGTCAGATATGTTTACCTAGTTATCCTCAATTTATATAGAATGTGAAGTCATCAGAAGCAGAAGTAAAGTCACTTAAAAAAAAAAAGAAGTTAAAAAAAAAAAAGGAATAGAGACTTCATCCAAAGTACTGTAAACTGATTTTTTATGTTGTTTTTTAAATCAAATTTGGTAAATTTTTTAGCCTAATTTTCTCAAATATTTTTTCTTTTCTGCCCCATTGTCATTTTCTTCTCCTTTTGGGACTCCATTTGCATGTACATTTGACCATTTGATGTTGTTCCACAGGCCTTTGGTGTACTTTTACTTTTCCTTCAGCTTTTTCCCCCTTTTATTTCTGTAGATTGAAGGATTTATATTGATATCTTCAATTTCATAGACTGTTACACCATCTCCATTCTGCTTTTAAGCCCATCCATTTCTTTTTTTTCAGTCTTCGTAACTTTCAGCTTTAAAATTTTCATTTGCTTCTTTTTTAATAGTTTTATTTTTCTGCTGAAATTTCCTATGCCTATCTCTAGACCATAAACACATATGTTAAAAGTAAAATCTTCGAACATATTATCTTAAAATTTTAATACATCTTTATAATACCTACTTAACTTAATATGTTAAATCTAATATTTGGGCCATCTTGAGGACAGTTTCTATTGATTGCTTTTTGACTGCTGTGCTGGACATCGTGGATCATATGTTATAAAGACTCCTGTGAGAAATATTTTGTTTTTAATATGTACAGGTTTGTTACCTTGAACTTTTCTAGGTTTAATTTTATGCTTTATTAGGAGAAATCTATGGAGAGCTTGAAGTGTTTTCTAAGCCTATCTAATTTGACAGGATTCAATTCCCAACCTCTGCTTCCCTTTCTGATCTTGTTAGGGTTTGTTTTAAGTTTAGAGAGCAGATCTAAAAAAGGCCTTATTCTTAGGTGCATTTTCTTACTCCTGGAGCTCTGCCTTTGGGTATCTCAGCTGGATGCCCAGGGTGTTAACAAGGTATTATGTGATCTCATCACTCTGACTCAGCCAGAACTCTCAGGGGTTCCATTGCCAGTACTGTTTGACTCTAATTATTTCTGTTCCACTCTTAACTCTCTAGCAGTTGTTCTCTGGTAAGTTTAGTCTTGCCCTGTATATATGCAACCCAGATTTCAACCAAGGACTCTTGGGGATTGATACACTAGGTCCTCTCCTCTGTACAATTCTCTCTTCTCTAGAACTTTAGCCCGCAGATAACAACCATTTAAATTTCATCTCTGCCTCCTCAGCTTAGTGAACTGCTGCTGCTCTCTGCTTGGACTTTGGCCCATTTCCTTTTATTGGAATACACTTCACCCATCCTTACCCTTGCTTTGCTTGGAGGTTTTATATATATATACATATATGTGTTTCTTTTTCTTTTTTTTGAGACAGAGCCTCAAGTTATCACCCTGGATAGAGTGCTGTGGCATCACAGCTCACAGCAACCTCCAATTCCTGGGCTCAAGCAAGTCTCCTGCCACTGACTCCCAAGTAGCTGGGACTACAGGCACCCACCACAACGCCTGGCCATTTTTTGGTTGCAGCCATCATTGTTGTTTGGCGGGCTCGGGCTGGATTCGAACCCACTAGCTCAGGTGTATGTGGCTGGTGCCTTACCCCGTTAAGCCACAGGCGCCAAGCCCATATATGTGTTTCTATGTATAAACATGGTTTGAACAGAAGTTTAGTAGTTAATTAAATGAATAAGTCAGGCTGGGCCCGCTGGCTCATGCCTGTAATCTCAGCAGTTTGGGAGACTAAGGTGGGTGGATTGCTTGAGCTCAAGAGTTCGAGACCAGTTTGAGCAAGAGTGAGACCCCTGTCTCTAAAAAAAAACTAGCCAGGCTTTGTGGCTGTGGCCTGTAGTCTCAGCTACTTGGGAGGCTGAGCCAAGACAATTGCTTGAGCCCAGGAGTTTGAGGTTGCTGTGAGCTATGTTGCTAGGGCAACAACATGAGACTGTCTCAAAAAAAAAAAAAAAAAAAAAAATGAATAAGTCTGTGTATTTTTTGTATCAACTTAACATCTAAGTTAAGTTAATAAACCTTAACTCTAGGTTTATTGTACCTATTCTTATCTTTGTAGGTAGGATTTATAAACTTACACATACAAAGTATTAGACCAAACATACCATCCTAATATTAAATTTCATTTCGTTTATTGATTGATTGACTGAAATAGCCTTGCTCTCTTGCCCAGACTGGAGTGGTATGTGTCTTCATAGCTCATGCAACCTCAAACTCCTGGGCTCAGGTTATCCTTCTACCTTAGCCTACCTAAGTAGCTGAGACTACAGGTGTATGCCACCACACCTAGATAATCTATTCTTTTTTTTTTTTTTTTAATAAAGATGAGGTCTTACAACATTGCTCAGGCTGATCTTGATTTTTTGGTTTTAAGCAGTCCTCCTTCCTGGGCCTCCCAAAGTGCTGGGAATATAGGCTCGAGCCACACCCCATCTGAAGCTTCTACTTTAGCAGCAGTTTAGGAGTCATTAGTTTCTGCAATTTAGGAGTCATTAGTTACTGTACTTAGGTAATATGCATTTCTTTAATAATATTCTGTAGTTTAGAGTTCTCTTTTAGTTCAAATGCTAGAAAGTTTGCTATGTTTTCATTGGTGAATATAAGAACATTTTTAAACACTGACTGTTATTTATAATGGTAAAATATATCTAAGTTGTAGAACTTGCTTTTTCATTTTGTCAGTGACTCTTGTTATTGATGATCAAATAATAATAACAAATCTTTCAATCCTTTTGAGATTGTTTTTCCAGACTGGAACTATTTATTCTGAACTGTTCACCCTATCACCTCCCATTGCTTTTTTAACAAACTCGAACCATATTTTCTGTATTATAAGGGAGAATGGGAGAATAAATGTTTGCCTCTTGCTTCTAATTCCTTTTTGTCTTTTTTTTTTTAAATTGGCGGGGGCAGGGGAAACAGGAACTTTCCCTGTTGCCTGGGCTAGAGTGCAGTGGCATCGTAATAGCTCATACCTTTTTTGTTTTTTTTTTTCCCTCCATTCTAAGTACAGATTTTATTTAATATTCACAAAGAGGCACTTGCATTGTGGAGAGGTTTTCACTAACTCTCAGTAACCTATTTTTTTTTTTAATTAAATCATAGCTGTGTACATTAATGCAGTCATGGGTACAATGTAATGTGTTGGTTTTATACACAATTTGCAGTATTTTCATCAAACTGGTTAACATAGCCTTCATGGCATTTTCTTAGTTATTGTGTTAAGACATTTATATTCTACATTTAGTAAATTTCACATGTACTCTTGTAAGATGCACCATAGGTGTGGTCCCACCAGTTACCCTCCCTCCACCCATCAATTTTAGATATTTTTTGCTGTAGTAGAAAACACATGATAAATATAAGAGGGTCTCAGTTTTTACATTTCTTCATACATCTCATTACTCTTACTGAATAGTTAGATCAACAGTAACATTTTATCTCATGTTTATATTCTAGAAATGTGGTATTCACAGACATAAATTCCATACTTCGCTACTTGGCCAGAGTTGCAACTACAGCTGGGCTGTATGGCTCCAACCTGATGGAACATACTGAGGTAAACAGTGAACATTTCCTTAAGTGTATTTTGTCTTGTTTTGATTTATGCTTCTCTCTTTTTTGGGAACTTCACCATCTTATTGTTTGCTTATGTCCTTTTATTCTACTTAAGGATATTAGCAGCGTGTTAATTGTAGACCAAATCAGGGAAGGCATCTTGATTTTTATTTTCACAAAAAAATCTCCTCTATCTCCTAAGTTTGAACATTTAACCAGCTATCCTATTGCAACATTTAATGCTGTCTTCATCTTCCCAGATACATAGAATTTTGTAAATGGATGGGGCTGAATAGGCAATCTCATCCAACTTACTTACTTTACAGACAGGGCAATAGGCCTAGGAAAGTTAAGAAATTTACCTAAGGTTATATATATAGTTTAGAACACATTTCCTCTTTTTCTTAGAGAGGTTCTCCCTCTGTTGCCAGGGCAAGAGTTCAGTGGTGACATCATATAGTTTACTACACTCACTACAACTTCAAACTCCTAGGATTGAGTGATCCTTCTGCCTCAGCCTCCTGAATAGTTGGTCCTACAGGTGTGCGCCACTATGTGGGACTAATTTTTTTTATATTTTATTTTGAGACAGAGTCTTACTATGTCACCCTCAGAGTGCTGTGGCATCACAGCTCACAGCAACCTCAAACTCTTGGGTTTAAGTGATTCTTTTGCTTCAGCCTCCCAAGTAGCTGGGACTACAGGCACCCCCCACAATGCCCAGCTATTTTTTGTTGTAATTGTCATTGTTGTTCTAGTGGGCCTGGGCCGAGTTCGAATCTGCCAGCTCCCTTGTATGTGGCCGGCACCGTAGACGCTGAGCTATAGGCTCTGAGCCTCCATTTTCTGTTTTTCTTTTTTTTTTGTGACAGAGTTCCACTTATTAACCCTCAGTAGTGTGCTGTGGATTCACAGCTCACAGCAACCTCCTGCTCTTAGGCTTAGGTGATTCTCTTACCTCAGCCTCCCGAATAGCTGGGACTGCAGGAGCCCGCCACAATGCCTGGCTATTTTTTTTTTGCAGTTTGGCTGGGGCTGGCTTTGAACCCACCACCCTCGGTATATGGAGCTGGCACCCTACCCACTGAGCCACAAGCACCACCCTCCATTTTCCTTTCTAATTATGTGCCTTAATTAATTACAACAGTAAGTAGTAAATTAACTTTTGATTCAGGATTGTATTGCTTAATAATGGGATACATTCTGAGAGATTACTTGTTAGACAATTTTGTTGTGTGAATGTCACCTACAGAAACCTGGATGAAACAGCCTACTGTGCACACCTAGGTTACATGGTACCTCCTCATGCTCCTACACTGTAAACCTGTACTGTGTTCCTGTACTGTGTACTATACTGCAGGCAGTAGTAACATAGCAAGTGTTTATATATCTAAATATACCTAAACATAGAAAAAGTACACTGAAAATATAGCATTATGATCTTACGGGACCATCATCCTGTGATGTCTTGTGTGTGTACTGCTCTTTGTATGCTGCTTTTTTCTTTTTTCTGTGTGTATTTCTCTCTAAATTTCCTAAATCTCATAATGTTCAAAATACAATGGTTCCTGAATATTTACTTTTACATTCTTGTGAATTCATCTATTTGGCTAGGTACTGTTTCTTGGGTTTGTTTAGGTTGGTTACTCTTTCTTGCTGCCATTTCTCAAGTCTTTATTTTTTCCTTACTCAAGTGCTTCTTACATACCCCTATTAAAAAAAAAAAGAAAGCATAGAAAAATAACAAGAAAATGTGACTTTTAAATTCCATTTGAGATTCCAGGCAACCAGAATTTAGTCCATCAGAAAAGAAAAGCATGATTCTAAATGAGGAAGCAGAGAGTGTACTTTTGTTCCCAGTTAGCTAGAATTTTTATTATGATTTTTTTTTTTAAAGGCTAAACTTTAGGCAGCACCCATAGCTCAGTGGGTAGGGCGCCAGCCCCATACATCAAGGCTTTGGATTCGAATCCGACCCAGACCAACTAAAACAACGATGACAACTGCAAAAACAACAACAGAAAAAATAGCTGTATGTTGTGGTGGGTGCCTGTAGTCCCAGCTACTTAGGAGGCTGAGGCAAGAGAACTGCTTAAGCCCAAGAGTTGGAGGTTGCTGTGAGCTGTAATGCCCTGGCACTCGACTAAGGGCGACAGCTTGAGACTTTGTCTCAAAAAAAAAAAAAAGGGCGACTCCTGTGGCTCAGCGAGTAGGGCGCCAGCCCCATATACCGAAGGTGGCGGGTTCAAGCCCGGCCTCGGCCGAACCGCAAAACAAAAAAATAGCCGGGTGCTGCGGCGGGCGCCTGTAGTTCCAGCTACTAGGGAGGCTGAGGCAAGAGAATCGCTTATGCCCAAGAGCTGGAGGTTGCTGTGAGCAGTGTGACGCCACGGCACTCTACCCAGGGCGATAAAGTGAGACTCTGTCTCTAC
>CAUYON010186437.1:0-17768 GCA_963573935.1 Arctocebus calabarensis
TTGTTCTGCCCTTGTTTTTTTTTTTGTTGTTGTTTGTTTTTGTTTTTGTAGAGACAGAGTCTCACTTTATCGCCCTGGGTAGAGTGCTGTGGCGTCACACTGCTCACAGCAACCTCCAGCTCTTGGGCTTAAGCGATTCTCTTGCCTCAGCCTCCCTAGTAACTGGGACTACAGGCGCCCGGCTATTTTTTTGTTTTGCAGTTCGGCCGAGGCCGGGCTTGAACCCGCCACCTTCGGTATATGGGGCCGGCACCCTACTCGCTGAGCCACAGGAGCCGCCCTCTGCCCTTGTTTTTTGAAGGCTCTGACTTATAACTGCTGTATGAGGAGAATATACTTTGGCAGGATCTTGTTGGAGGCTAACATGTCTGATAACTTATTTTTATTCATCTAAAATTTAGTCATTTCAAATTTTGTTCGTATGGTTTCAAGATATCTTGTTTCTATTGGTAAAGTCACACATTAGAGATAACAAATAATTCCAAAGGAGCTATGTTGGAATGGGTGTAGAGAAATGCATGTGCACTATTGTGATATCAAACCATAAAATAAGGGCGGTGCCTATGGCTCAAAGGAGTAGGGCGCCGGCCCCATATACCAGAGGTGGTGGGGTCAAACCTGGCCCTGGCCAAAAACTGAAAAAAAAAAAAAAAAAAAAACATAAAATGGAAATTTCATGTACTTAGGAAAAAAATAAATAAAAGTTTAAAATAAAATACTAATATAACTGAAATAGGAATTAAGACTTACAGATTATTAAAGCAAAAATAAATGAAATAAAGTAACATTAAACAAAATTAAAGGTTAGCCCCATGTAACACTGCCTACCGACACTAGAGGTTAGGGTAGGAGGATTGTTTGAGCCAGGAATTTGGGACTAGTGTGCTCTGTGATTGCACCCTTGCACTCCAGCTTGGGTGACAAAGCAAGACTCTGTCTCTGTCTCAAGAAAAAATCAAATAGACCAAACATAAACAAGGTTGTAAAGGATATGAAGATTTGAATACCATATTTAAAAGGCTGGACATGTATAAACATTGTACTCTACAGATAGAAAGTAAACACCTTTTTCAAATAGCTACATAAAATTTACAAAAATTGATTACATTGTAGTTCACCAAGAAAATTTCAATTTCATAAAATAGGAGACTTTCCAGGCTACATTCTGACCAAATTGCAAGCACACTAGAAATTTAAAACAACAAAATATATAACCACTTAGATATTAAAAAATGTGTAACAAAAATATAACCATTTTGATATTTAAGTAAAATTTTCTAAATAAGTTATACCAGTGACAAAACAAAAATTAAAGACTATACTGAGGGCCATACTGATAAAAACACAGTATTTAAGTAGTTGAAGCTCTCCTCAGAGGAAATTTTTGCAGTATATTAGGCAATTAGATTGTTATCCACAAGACAAGAGGAAGTCTTTAAAGGTCAATATATGAAGATAACATGAAAAGAGACAAAAGATAAAAACTAGGTAGTCTTCAGAAGAAAAAAGACATGAATAATACACACATGAAAAAAACTGCTTAGCCACACTAATACAGAAATGCCAACTAGGATATCACCTCTCTGTCATTTTCCCCATACTAACTGGGACAGAATGGAAAGATTACTCTCACCTGTGCTGGCGATAGCCGTGATCACACTTTGTGGTTGGCCGGGCATGGTGGCTCATGCCTATAAACCTAGCACTCTGGGAGACTCAGGCAAGAGAATTGCTTGAGCTCAGGAGTTTGAGACCAACCTGAGCGAGAGCAAGACCCTGTCTCTACTAAAAACAAAAAATAAGCCAGGCATTATGGCAGGCACCTGTAGTCCCAGCTACTCAGGAAGCTGAGGGATGAGGATTGCTTGAGGCCAGGGGTTTGCAATTACTGTAAGCTAGGTTGATGCCATGGCACTTTACCATTTCACTTTACCACTTTACCTAGGGAAAAAAATTTAGACTGTATAAAAAAAAAAAAAAAAAAAAAGAGAAGAAATTAATTTTTTAATTTTTTTTACTATATATGATAATTGAGGCAGTAATTCCACTTCTAAGAATCTGTCCTATAGAAATATTTGCACAAGTGTGCAAAGATATTATGTGTAAGATTTTTTCTTTCAATTTTTTTTTTAATTGGCCAACCTTCAGAGAACAATCAACATGTTTATAACAGGAAAAGAAGGAGCAACCGGCGCATCTCTCATAGTATCAGTAAATTTATATACTATGCAGCAGTTAAAAATAGTGGAGTGGCTGGGTGTGGTGACGCACACCTGTAATCTTTGTACTCTGGAAGGCCAGGTGGGTGGATTGTCTGAGCTCACAGGTTCAAGACCAGCCTGAGCAAGAGAGAGAACCTGTGTATAAAAATAGCTGGGTGTTTTTTTTTTTTTTAGAGACAAAGTCTCACTTATTAACCCTCAGTAGAGTGCCATGGTATCACACAGCTCACAGCAACCTCCAACTCCTGGGCTTAGGCGATTCTTCTGCCTCAACCTCCCCAGTAGCTGGGACTACAGGCGCCTGCCACAACGCCTGGCTATTTTTTTGTTTTGCAGTTCGGCTGGGGCCGGGCTTGAATCCACCACCCTCCGTATATGGGGCCGGCACCCTAGTCACTGAGCCACAGGCGCCACAATAGCTGGCTATTGTGGCGGGCACCTGTAGTCCCAGCTACTTGGGAGGCTGAGGCAAGAGAATCGCTTGAGCCCAAGAGTTTGAGGTTGCTGTGAGCTGTGATGCCACGGTACTCTTCTGAAGGTGACAGAATGAGACTCTGGAGTAAATCTGAATGAACTGACATGTAAAGGTGTCCATAATAAATTATTACCTGAGAAAAGCAAGTAGCTGAGCAGGATATTTGGAATGGTTCTACTTTAAGTTATAATGATAGTGATTATTATTATTATATATAAATACGTCCTTTTTAAAGTATGCTGCCTATAGCAGCCTGGCAGGGAGCACAAATGCATGAACTGGCTGGGTGTGTGGGCAGAATCAGCAGGCGTAGGCCAGGTTCGAACCCGCCACCCCAGCACAGGGCCGGCACTCTAACCACTGAGCTCAGCCGTTCTTAGTGCTCTTGCAGGCTCATTCTCCACCTTAGACCCTCCAGAATCTTCAGGAGGCCCCACCACCAGGCCTAGTCACCCACAGCTCCATCATGAGCCCTGTGTATACTTACTCTCTTCAGGCTCGATAACCCTAGCCAGGGAGAGGGTTTCAGCTGTACTGGACGAGAATAACTGGAAATAAATAGCTAACAGAGGAGCACACTTGAGGGTTGCTGATTTCTATCCTGCTTAGCAAAATCTCTGGGTTGCTTCACTCCTCCTTTCTAAAAGTGATTTCAACTTGATTTCCCCTTTTGCCCTCAGTGTAAATATTAGCCTGGTCATTGAGACTGCCATCCAAAGAATGGTTTGGTCTCCAATGTAGGGTTGTTTAGCAAATAGAAAATACAGGACAGCCAGTTAAATTTGAGTTTCAGATAAACACTGAATAATTTTTTAGTGTAAGTATGTTCCATGCAATATTTGGAAATACTTGTGCTAAAAAGCTATTTGTGGTTTACCTAAAATTTAGACTTGGTGTCCTGTATTTGCATTTTTTTTTTTTTTTTTTTTTTGAGAGACCGTGTCTTGCTCTGTCACCCAGGCTGGAGTGCAACAACATCATTGTAGCTCACTACAACCTCAAACTCCTGGGCTCAAACAAGTCTCCCTCCCACCCTCCTGAGTATCTTGTACTACAGGCGTACTCCACCATGCCTGGTTAATTTTTGTATTTTTTGTAAGCAGGGGAACTTAACTTTTTGTGTGTGTTTCATTTCAAGTTTTATTGATAGGTGGCCTTAAGTTCATTTTTAGCCATATGAATCATTGTCTTTCACCTTGAGCTGATAGAAAGGTCTCCCATATCCAGAATGAACTCATGCACATCTTCCTAGAACAGACACCAACAGGGAAGGTGGGGCGTGGGCTAGATTGCAGTGGAGTGGAGACTCGGAGGTTCTACCGTGTGGACCCATTCAGGAGAGAAGGAGGCTCAGAAGCCTCCAGTACTTCTGCAGAGCCTTTTAGAATTGGGTGCAGATGACCAGGGAAACGTTCCCCTCGTTCCTCTCCCTCCCTGATCATCTGATTCCTTACCAGTAAAGAGCAGCCTCTACGAGGGAGGAGAATGATGTGGGGTAAATGACTCTGCTTTCATTCTCCGCCTCTCCCAAGGGGAGCCAACACATGAAGGAAACTTAACTCTGGCTCCTTCCTCAAAACTGGTAGTGTCTGGACAATTCTCTCTTTGCCCCTACATTCTGGTTTCTAGTTGCTGCCTTAAGAGACTCTAATACCGGGGCGGTGCCTGTGGCTCAAAGGGGTAGAGCACCAGCCCCATATGCTGGAGGTGGCGAGTTCAAACCCGGCCCTAGCCAAAACCTGCCAAACAAAAAAAGAGAGAGACTCTAATACCTATCTTCTCTCCCGTTCTCTCTCTACCTTTGTTTCTCCATCCCCCCTCCTCACCCCTGAGACCCTAGAGAGTGTTTTCCTGTTTGGGAAAGGAAATTTTTGAAGGGCAGTCCTATCTTAGAAAGAGAACACTGATCTGGGATCAGGAGTCACCTCTACCCTGCACTGGTTGGTTCTCCTCTCTTGACCTCACTTTCATGCTCTGTGAAATGGGGTCATCACAGTTCTCACAGATACCTGTATTAAATTATAAATAAAAACAAATGTCAATGACTCAGCGCCTGTGGCTCAACGGGCTAAGGCGCCAGCCACGTAACCCTGAGCTGGCGGGTTCAAATCCAGCCCAGGCCCGCCAAACAATAATGACGGCTGCAACCAAAAAATGGCCGGGCGTTGTGGCGGGCGCCAGTAGTCCCAGCTACTTGGGAGGCGGAGGCAAGAGACTCGCTTGAGCCCAGGAATTGGAGGTTGCTGTGAGCTGTGATGCCACCACACTCTATCCAGGGTAACAGCTTGAGGCTCAGTCTCAAAAAAAAAACAAATGTCAAGGCTCGGTGTTGTAGCTCAAGCAGCTAAGGGGCCAGCCACACAACACCAGAGCTGGCAGGTTCGAATCCAGCCCGGGCCCACCAAACAACAATGACAACTACAACCAAAAGATAGCCAGGCATTATGGCGGGCACCTGTAATCCCAGATACTTAGGAGGCTGAGGCAAGAGAATCACATAAGCCCAAAAGTTGGAGGTTGCTGTGAGCTGTGACGCCACAGAACTCTACCCAGGGCGACAGCTTGAGACTGTCTCAAAAAAAAAAAAAATGTAGGGTGGCACCTATGGCTCAATGAGTAGGGCGCCAGCCCCATATATCAGAGGTAGTGGGTTCAAACCCGGCCCCAGCCAAAAAAAAAAAAAAATGTCAAAAAGTAAGCAAGTTTCGATCCAAATGCGAAATGGCTTTTTTTAATGCCAAAAACTAGAAACTTGCTGTTTGTTATAGATTCCTTCCACTCACCAGGTTAGAGAACATTACTGCTTTATTTGGGGAAGACTCTTTTTACTCCTTCTCTCATGGATACCTGAAGGTGTACGTGTTCCTTCCCATCTCGTCATTCAGGTAGGGTAGAATTCAAGGGACTGAAGGAATGGGGATGTCCCCCTTGCCATCTCATCGCATGTTTCAGGAGACAGGAGTTGGCTCTTTACAAGGCTTGACCTAGTGGTTTGTGACTAGAGGTATCTTCTGGACCCCGTGAAGGAGGCAGCTACATGAGAGAGAGGACTGCCAAATGGCTCTGGTTGCCCAAAGATTTTTGGATCAGATCTCTCATCTTTGGTGGGAATGAAATAACAAAGCCTCACCCACCTGGAGTCTGTGGCCTTTTGCTGAGCAAAGTTCTGTCAGCTGTTTAGGACAGGCGCGTTACCCCAGCTGGAAACCCGATAGTGAGCAAGGCCTAGGAATCTGAGCTTCCCAGAGTGTAAGGGAAACCAAATATTAGAGGCCGCAGCATTCCGACTCGATACTTGGACGGAGCTTGTGCATTCCCTTGGTTACAGCCTTCTGGGGCTCTGAAAGGCAGAGAGATTTACCCAGATCTTTTTCTCAGCAGTTGCTGGGGGACCCAAGCCCCTTGTCACCATGAAGTTCTGTTTAATCCTTCACCTTCACAGCAGTGAAAAACAATGAAAACAATGAAAATCAGCCACACCCGTTGGAAATTCATGTCAGGGAAAGAAGGCAGGAACAGGATCAAAGCGTCTTGTAACCCAAGAATTCCTCAGCAGCTCTAGTCCCTTAATAATTATGGTTTGGAGATTTGCCAGAAAGCAAAACCACTTAACATGCCATATTTAACAATGAGCAGTTTTCTGTGTTCATAATAGTCACTGTACAGAGTATAAATAGCACCTTGAACAAAGGATGGACATTTATATGTGTATATAAAATAACCCACACCTACCTTAAACTTAAAATGTTTTCAGGGAAGAATGTGGCACTTACCTCTGCATTGGTACCTGTTTTAGGAGTAAGTTAGAGAAAAATCTAAATACTCTGCCCTCCTATCCTTACCTCCCTGGGTTTTTAAATGCTAAATGGCGATTTAAAATCTGTGTTTAACCCAGAATTTCCCAAACTTATTTAACAGCCAACACCACCACCCCACCACCACCACCACCCCCACCACATACACACACACACAAACACACACCCCTTTGGTTGGTTTTGACGTTTGAAGTATTTTATTTAAAATATCTCCTAACATTCTAAAAGCCATTGTTCCCAAAAAGGCAAGCTTTTTGGGAAATGGGGGCCAATGAGGATAGGGAGCAGAATTCAGTGGAGGGATAGAGAAAACTAGTCCTAAATCCTAAAGGGTGATGAAGGAGTTTGCTGGAGGCCAGGTCTCTGCATCACCTTGGACGAACCTCAGATCCAAGTTCTGTGTCAGTGTTTGTTCAGTTTATCAGACAAACATTTGTCAGTAGGAACCTCCACAGTTGACCACCTCCCTAAATTGACCTAGTTTTCATAGACAGAAATGTACATATCAGTACAATAGGCCTAGTTCCTCATCAGCTACCTCCATATGCTGATCAGTTGGTTACAATCCTTTGGGTGGTCACCATACTAAGGTTCTACTGTATGAATGAGTGAATGAAAAAAAGAGATACAGATTGAGAGCAGGGAGAGAAATTAAAAGTGGGAAGCATTCTTAGGAAATGGTTGTAATAGATTGGAAGGGGAACTAGCAAAGGAAGTAATGAAGACCCATTAAGAAAACCAAGAGGTTCCATTGTCATGAAACCCACATAAGGAAAATTATGAAGAGGGCAGGGTTGGTCAGCCAACCCAAACATTGCTGAAAGGTCAGGTTAAGGAGGATGAGGATTGAGAAAATGTTATGAGAGTTGAGAGAGGTTAATAAGTGGGAAGCTAAAGCCAACTTCAAAGAGTTTAGAGGTAAGTAGGATGTAGGCAAATAAAAGGGCCAGGTGTGGACCGCTCTGTTACATGATCTGTCTTCTCATCCTCCTCCCCTCTACAAACTTTGTGCCTCCTCCATGACCTTTATCCATCCACATTCCCTTTTCTCCTGTGTTCCTCAGGCTCTTCTCCCACTCCAGTGGCTCCCTGTCCCACAAATATTTACATTACTCCCTTGCCCTAAAACCACATTACCTAGGCCCTGCTCTGCCTTCAAGCTAATGTTGCAAAAGAAGGTTGAGTTTATGCTGGATATCATTTGTAGAAGGCAAAATTGCCTGTAAAAATGAGTGGTTAGGCCAAGTACAGTGGCTCACACCTGTAATCCCAGCACTTTGGGAGGCTGAGGTGGGAGGATCACTTGAGTCCAGGAGTTCAGGGCTGCAGTGAACTTTTTGACCATGCCAATGCACTTTAGCCTGGGTGATAGAGAGAGTCTCAGTCTCTTTTTTAAAAAAGAAAGAAAAAGAAGTGATTGTTTCAAAAATAGGATATAAGGACAGGAAAAAGTTTATACAGAGATTTAATTAGGAGTCACCAGAAAGTGAATGAAAGAATGGATTACCAGGAGGCAGTGAGACTCCAACCGAGATTAGATACCATGAATTTATAGAGAGCCTAATCACCATATGGCCTCTGTTTAGCTGGAATTGGTGGCTCAAAGTAAAACAGATCAGGTTTAGAGAGAGGACGTTAGAGAGCACTGTTGAGGCTGGTGGCAGGTCAGGTTGAGAAGGAGCTTTGAGGAGTAGGAAAAGCACCATAGGCCCGGGCAATCCTAGATGTGTAGAAAGAGGCAAGCTGAGGCCAAGAGAGAGGCAGGGTCAAGGACGTGGTCAGGATTGGAGGAAGGTAGTTTTGGTGGAAGAGGTAAAAGGTTAAACAGTTGTGTTAGGACTGTTAGGCCACATGGTGTAAGTGCTGTAGCATATGGACTGTGTGCCTTAAGTCCCAAATCCTAACCTGTCTCTCTGTTATACCTCATTTATAAAACAGGGCTCATAAAACCAACTTTAAAAGGTCTTTATAATTAATACACATAATGAATACATAGGAAGCATTTATGATAGTGCCTTGCTCGTAAGTGCTCACTAAACATGAGCAATGATACTGATGACGTTCATTTCAAAGGGATGATAAAACTTAAGAGTTTGGGATTTCAAGTTGAAATGGTTCTAATAATCACAAGTCCTCAGATGTCATCATAGTTATTGGGAATAGAGTGAAATTGGAGGAGAGTATTAAAATGGAAAAGGTTAAAGAATAGTGAAACCAAATATTGGGAGGGACATCTTTATGGATATTGCAGTCACAGTGTTGGTGATGACTCTGACTCATTGGAAAGGGCAGGTCTTTAGCTGAGAGTAACCAGAATGGGGAAAGGTGGCTAGTCTAGACTTCAGAAGGAGATTGTTGAGGGAGGGGATTTGTCTGGGGGTGGCAGAGGAGTGTGTTGTTCTGTCCAAGTTACTGACTAAGGGGAAAGAAACAGCCTCAACTGGAAGGTTAGAAGTGTGGCACTTTCACCAGGAGGGGGAAGAAACCTAGAAAGGATGAAAAATATGGAGAATTTTCTCACAATAGTACAGATTTTTATGAGAAGAACTATTTTTCATAATAGCTTATAAGAAAACTATTCCCTGGCTCAGCGCCACGTACACCTGAGCTGGCGGGTTCGAATCCAGCCCGGCCCGCCAAACAACAATGACAACTCAACCAAAAAATGGCCAGGCGTTGTGGCAGGCGCCTGTAGTCCCAGCTACTTGGGAGACGGAGGCAGGAGACTCGCTTGAGCCCAGGAGTTGGAGGTTGCTGTGAGCTGTGATGCCACAGCACTCTATCCAGGGTGACAACTTGAGGCTCTGTCTCAAAAAAAAAAAAAAAAAAATATATATATATATATATATATGGGTGTGTGTGTGTATGTATGGTGGTGGCGCCAGTAGCTCAGTGGGTAGGGCGCCGGCCACATACAAGGCTGGCAGTTCAAACCAGGTCCGGGCCAGCTAAAACAACAATGGAAACTGCAACAACAACAACAACAAAAAAAAATAGCCGGGCATTGTGGTAGCTACCTTGGGAGGCTGAGGCAAGAGAATCACTTAAGCCCAAGAGTTAAGAGGTTGCGGTGAGCTGTGATGCCACAGCACTCTATCCAGGGTGACAGCTTGAGGCTCTGTCTCAAAAAAAAAAAAAAAAAGAAAGAAAAGTATTCCCTGAGTGTGAGAAAAGTCTGAGTAAAGCATGAGGATAGGGGAAGTAGGGAGGTTTTAGAATGGATTCCTGAGAAAGCCAACAGAGGGAGGCTGTGTCCCCTCACCTTGACTGTGAGATGCGTGACCGGCTGCACAGCTCCCTGAGGCCCGACCACACCTCCCACTCTGGGGCAGGCTGCAGTTCTGCAGCACCGTGGATTGCTCTCTCCCAGCTCAGTGCCACTCAGCACACTGACAGATAGAGGGACCGGACCAGGAGAGCTGGGTTTGGGGCTTCTGCTTTTAGAGAGCAGAGAGTGACAAATGGCTTTAAAGGAGAAGAAGCAGGACACCAGCAAGCTTCATGGCTGCCTTCTCTTCCAAGAGTGCTGCTGTGTAATGTAATTGTATTTGGACATTTTTTTCCAATGAGGTCAGAGAATAGCCTCCCTTAAAAGCTTTCATGAAAAAGCACAACTATAAAACAGACTCAGGCAATGAAATGGAAACCAGACGAGTGTGTCTGTGTAATTTGGGTAAAGAGATTTCTCTTTGCAGCTTTGTGATCTGATCTCTGCTCTCTGCATAAAACTCTATTTCACAGGATCTACTTACATATCAGCCTTACCACGCAGGTGATTTCAGATGTGAAATGTCCTGCTCTATTACTGGAAAGCAAGGTCTCCTCCTGAAATGGCTGGTGGTGCAAACCACCCTCCTAGGCTTGTGGCCTTTCTAGTCCTCATGTCCTGAGTCTCTTGTGCTTGTGTGGGGCCAAATCCCAGCAGAGGAGGAGGGCTTGTCCCTCTTCAATCACTCTTTGACTGTACATCTCCCTCTGTCCACCCCTCACCCCCCCCCCCATAGTTTCATTCTTTGGAGAATGTGACCTGAGGAGACCTCTTCATCGAAGAGACACTTTCTTACCCATCTAGGGTACAGAATTGACTCACCCCTTGTCACTCTTCTTCACTCACTCTCATTCTCCATCTTCCTGGGGGTCCTTTCACTTCTTTTTATTCTTTACTAAACTGTATAGTATTTTGAGGTGGTATTTGGTACATTCACAATATTGTGCAATCATCACCACTATCTAGTTCCAGAACGTTTTCATCACCCACCAAATAGAAACCCCTCCATATCCCCCCAGCACCTGGCAACTCCCAGTCTACTTTATGTCTGCATGAATTTTCCTATTCTAGTTATTTCATGTCAACGGAATCATAGGCGGCACCTGTGGCTCAAAGGAGTGTTGAGCCGGCCCCATATGCCGGAGGTGGTGGGTTCAAACCCATCCCCGGCCAAAAACTGCAAAAAAAAAAAAAAAGTGACAGAATCATAATACCAGTATATGACCTTCTGTTCTTGGCTTTTTTCATTGAGCACAATATTTACAAGGTTCATCCATGTTGTAGTGTGAATCAGCACTTTATTTCTTTTTATGGCTAAGTGACAGCCCATTGTGGAGATATACTATATTTTATTTATCCGTTCATCCATTGACAGATGGACATTTTTCTACCTTTTGGTTAATGTCAATAGTGCTGCTTGAATATTCATGTATAGACTTTTGTTTGGGTACCTGTTCTCATTTCTTTGGGGTATGTAGCCAGGAATAGAATGGGAGGTCTTATGTTGTATGTTTTTTTGTTTTGTTTTGTTTTTGCAGAGACAGAGTCTCACTTTATCGCCCTCAGTAGAGTGCCATGGAGTCACAAGGCTCACAGCAACCTCCAACTCCTGGGCTTAGGCGATTCTCTTGCCTCAGCCTCCCGAGTAGCTGAGACTACAGGCACCCATCACAACGCCCGGCTATTTTTCTGTTTTGCAGTTCAGCCGAGGCCAGGTTTGAACCCACCACCTTCGGTATATGGGGCCGGCGCCCTACTCGCTGAGCCACAGCGCCGCCCATGTTGTATGTTTAACTCTTTGAGAACCTGGAGGTCCCTTCTTGATGGACCTTCTTCCTAGGTTTGCTCTGACAATGAGCAGCAGACAGTAAGACACAAAGAACTGACACATTGTCCTTGTTCTACTAGAACTGGAAAGAAACTGAAGGAAAAAGGACCAGGTTCCAGGAGTCTTCCTGGAAATGAGGAAGGTTATCAAAGAAATTCTAGTAATCAGAAGAAAGACTGGATGGGAATGGGGAGAGAATAGGATGCTGAGAAGATTCAGACCACTAGAAAAGATTTGATTGAGGCAAGAGAAGAACTTAGCAAAAACAGCACTCAACAGTACAAAGTGAAGGAAAACATGAGCCCTAACATCCCTGGCTGGTACAGCCAATCCACTGGTGACAGGGAGTGATGCAAGAGAGCTATGAACTTAGTTATTCCTGTAGCAGTGGGGGCAGGGAAGCCAGAAAGAAAGCGTCTTTCATGCTAAGGAGATAGGACATTTGGGCTTGGCGGAGCCTCTGAAAGCTTTGAAACTGAGGCACAATCAGGTGAGAGTTGCTTTAGACAGGTCTCCCTAACCACAGGGTAGGGGCTAGCTTGGAGTCCAGGAAGGAAGGCTGGAAGGCCACTGTCATTCTTAGAGGAAGAATGATGAGGGTGAACCAAGGAAGTGCAGGTAGGGATGGAGAGAGGAGACGAGACTGAGGTATGGAATCATCAGGTCAGGGAGCTGAGGGCAGAGGATTGCATGCCACTCAAGAACGTGCACACCGGGAAGCAGCAGAGGAGAGAGCTTCAGGGAGAGTCAGAGAACGCCGGAGCCCTGCACACACTGCCAAGGGGTCTGAGTCAGATGAGGGGTGAGAGGCTGTGGGTCTAGGGGCGGTGTGGAGTGAGGGGCTTCCTTTTTCATCTTTCAGCTTCACAGAAATTTCAAAATCAATTCAGTATGTTTTGACCTCACCATTTTGACCTGGAGGACATTATGATTCCATGTAAATACATATATTTTTATAATTTTCTTTTCTTTTTGAGACAGAGCCTTGCTCTTTCTCCTGGGCTAGAGTCCAGTGGTACTAACGTGCAGTGGCGTCTTTGCTCACTGCACCCTCAAACTCCTGGGCTCCAGCGATTCTCCTGCCTTGATCCCCTGCCTCAGCTTCCTGAGCAGCTGGGACTTCAGGCGCTTGCCACCATGCCTGTCTAATTTTTCTAGTTTTAGTAGAAATGAGGTCTCACTTTGGCTCTGACTGGTCACAAACCCCTGAACTCAACTGATTCCCCCCCCCCCCATCCTCCCAAAGTGCTAAAATTACAAGGAGGAGCCACTGTGCCTGGCTGTAGAGATTTTTAATCTGAACTACACCAACATTGATTAATTTTCACAAAGAAATTATTTTCTAGCTCCATCAGGCCAGTGATCAGTGAAACCATTTCTTAATGTTTACCCTTATTTTCTCAAGTATCAACTCCTATGTGTAAATTTAATATAGTAAAGATTTTATTTTTGTTCAAAAATTTTAGTCAGGGCGGCGCCTGTGGCTCATCAAGTAGGGCACCAGCCCCATATACCAAAGGTGGCGGGTTCAAACCCAGCCTGGGCCAAACTGCAAAAACAGACAAACAGCCGGGCGTTGTGACAGGCGCCTGTAGTCCCAGCTACTCAGGAGGCTGAGGCAAGAGAATCGCCTAAGCCCAGGAGTTGGAGGCTGCTGTCAGCTGTGTGACGCCACGGCACTCTACTGAGGGTGATAAAGTGAGACTCTGTCTCTACAAAAAAAAAATTTTTTTTAGTCAATAATAGTTCTATCTGGGGCGGCACCTGAGATTCAAGGAGTAGGGCACTGGTCCCATACTGGAAGTGGTGGGTTCAAACCCAGTCCTGGCCAAAAACTGCAATAAAAAATAATAATAAATGGCTTGGTGCCTGTGGCTCAACGGGCTAAGGCACCAGCCACGTACACCTGAGCTGGCGGGTTCAAATCCAGCCCGGGCCGCCAAACAACAATGACGGCTGCAACCAAAAAAATGGCCAAGCGTTGTGGGCGCCTGTAGTCCCAGCTACTTGGGAGGCGGAGGCAGGAGACTTGCTTGAGCCAAGGAGTTGGAGGTTGCTGTGAGCTGTGATGCCACAGCACTTTACCCAGGGTGACAGCTTGAGACTCTGTCACAAAAATAATAATAATAATAATAATTCTACCAGGCCCAGTTTTAGACTATGTCAGTTTTATTTTTGTGTGTATATTTCTACCAAGTCACAATTACCCTATCTATTGTTACTACTTTTCAGCATAAACAAAATGATTTTCTTTGGTCAGTTATCATGTGTTATTGCCATTGTCAGTTTAGTTTTATGTAGATTTTGACTAGCAACATTCATGGAAGGGTCAAAAACAACCTGCTTCTTCCCATATTATCCCTTCTCCCATCGTCCCCACTGAAGGGCCAGTGTTGAAAGGAAAGGAGGTTTTCTGGGCAGAGGACCCTGTCTGGGGTCTCAACCCGTAAGACCCATCTTATCAGCTAATTTAAATCCATCCTGGAACAGTTTAATTTTTCCTTCTTTATAGTTGGCTAAACACCTAGAGCCTAACTGCCCTCTAGTCTCGATATCCTTCTCTCTTCCTTGAGTTGAAAGCGAGGTTTTCCATGGGCCTCTCCCTTCCCTTATCTCACCCCAGGCTTCTCCAAGCTCAGCATCAGCCTAGGGCCATGTTAGCAAGTGTTGCTCATGCCTTCGGGAGCTGGACCTTCTAGGGAAGCTGCTGGGGGACGATGGTCATAGGCGACAGATAGGAAAGGCTTTGAGAGGCCTGGGACTAAATTTAGTTTCAACATATAAATTCCCCAGAAACTTGGAAATCACCAGAATTTACACTTTTGAACACTGTTTATAAATCTTAAAATCTCTTTGTGAGTTTAAAAGTTGATTTGCTTGAGATATTACCATGTGTTGTGTTTGTTCTGTTTAGAGAACTATGAAAGCCTAGAGGGTGAGTTGGGGGTACATATGGGACACCTTTCTGGATTCTGCATAAAGGCTGGGAGATGGAAATGTTAAAGTCCTCAGGAGAAAAAAATAACCTCCCAGAGTTTTTCTGATTTCAAATTTCTAGTCTTCAGTTTCACTTTAGGACCATCCACACCCACTATCTCCATAGCTCACCAAAATGTTGGGGGAGCCATGCAACCCCCCATCTTGAGCTCTGCACTATGTTCCATGCCTAGACAGGCATGTCTTCAAGGCTAGCACAGCACCTTGTGCTCAGGACAGCTCTGTCACAACGAATCAGTCATTTTGGTTTCTTCCACTCCCCTGAATAAGCTCAGAGGGTTTAAGTAGGAGTGCGGGACCAAGTGGGTGACACTAAGGGTCAAAGAAGCATCACAAAGAATTCGGAAGGAGGCTCGGCGCCTGTGGCTCAACGGGCTAAGGCGCCAGCCACGTACACCTGAGCAGGCGGGTTCGAATCCAGCCCAGATCCACCAACAACAATGACAGCTGCAACCAAAAAATGGCCGGGCGTTGTGGCGGGTGCCTGTAGTCCCAGCTACTTGGGAGGCTGAGGCAGGAGACTCGCTTGAGCCCAGGAATTGGAGGTTGCTGTGAGCTGTGATGTCACAGCACTTCATCCAGGGTGACAGCTTGAGGTTCTGTCTCAAAAAAAAAAAGCAAAGAATTCAGAAGGAGCTAATCAGTCTTAAAAACTCAGGCTGAAAAGAAATTTTCTGTGAGAGAAAGAAGTTCCAGTAGTGAAATAAGATAAAGAAAACAAAAATAAAAAACAGCCGGCCATTGTAGCAGGTGCCTGTAGTCCCAGCTACTTGAGAGACTGAGGCAAGAGAATTGCTTGAGCCCAGGAGTTAGAGGTTGCTGTGAGCTGTGATGCCACGGCACTCTATCCAGGGTGACACCTTGAGGCTCTGTTTCAAAAAAAAAAATGACTTCAAGGCTCGGCACCTGTGGCTCAAAGGGCTAAGGCGCCAGCCACGTACACCTGAGCTGGTGGGTTCAAATCCAGCCCGGGCCCACCAAAAAACAATGACGGCTGCAACCAAAAATTGGCCGGGCATTGTGGCGGGCGCCTGTAGTCCCAGCTACTTGGAAGGTGAAGGCAGGAGACTCGCTTGAGCCCAGGAATTGGAGGTTGCTGTGAGCTGTGATGCCACAGCACTCTGTCCAGGGTGACAGCTTGAGGCTCTGTCTATATATATAAATTTTATATATATATATATATATATATATTTTTTTTTTTTTTTTAACAATAGGAATAAAAAAATTAAGAATCCAGGAAAAAAAAATGACTTCAAGGAAAAGAAATTTAAAGGTCCAAGCTGATCAATGAGGAACATGAAATGAGTCTGCAGAGCTATTGAGCTCTGCCCAGGCAGAGGAAGAGGAGGCTGTTGGAAACCAGTACTCCCAAGTGGCGTCCAAGTCTGTGGACATTAGCCTCCCTCACTGGTTCACGGTTCAGAGTCAGGGAGGAGAGAAGGGGCAGGTACCTCTTCCAGGAGTGCTTTGGTGAGTGGTCATGCCAAAGGGAATAGAGTGCAAGGCACTTACCACCCACGAAGTGGTACCTGAACCCTAGGAAGGCTTGAAGGAGTGGAGTCAGCAGGGAGCAAGCAGTGGGAGGGGCTCATTTGCAGGGCAGGGCCTGGCAGCATCTTGCATAAGAAGGCTCTGACACAGTACATGTAGCCCAAAGGAATTCTTGTCAAACGAAGGAATGCCAAGTGTGGGCCCAAGTGGTCTGGACTGGGCCCATTGCTTACTGTGCAGCCCCTTCACTCATCAGGGCTCCAGGGACAAGCCTTTGAATCTGCTCTGCAGCAGCCATAGACGAGGCCCACATGTGCAGTCCACATGTGCAGCCCACGTATGCCTTACCCTTCCCTGCCAAATGTAGGAGATGGCCGCAAGAAACTGAAACTTGCATGAGCTGCACACAAAACTAAGTATGATGGAAGCTCCCAGAGGGTTTAGAGGCTGGTGGACTGCCGTTTCCCTCAACCCCAGGCTGTTAGGCCCTTGGGGAACCAGGTATTTTTCATAGGTGGTGTTGTCTGAGGGTCATTTTGTTTGAGTCTATTCCTTATTCATTGATGTGGTTGGAAGTGAACAGATGCAAGTATTTTTATACAGCTACTATTAACCAGCTGTAATTTAATTTATTAATCCTTTTCCTGGGAAGTGTATCTCTAATGAATAAGAAGGGTACTCTTTTAACTCATAGGAAATGTTTGTTTTCCTTCATATTGGCTGTATCCTTTTTTTAAATTAAGGGAAAAATGTATTTACCCAGTGATTTGAGGTAGGCCTACATTTTTATAGTTATTTTAACTTTAGTTTTTTATGTTCATATAACTTTTATTACAGTATATTGTTATAATTATTATATTTCATTAGTTATTGTTGTTAATCTCTTAGTGTGCCTAATTTATAAATTATAATTTTATCACAGATATGTACATATAGGAAAACATAACGTATGTAGGGTTTGGTATTATCCAAGGTTTCAGACATCCACTGAGGGTTTTGGAAAATAAAATATCCCTGAGGATAAGTGGGGAGTATTACTGTATGCTAAACAGAAATATCTATACAATAATGAGAAATACTAATGGGGCAAATCCAAATATATATGAAGACAATCTTCTGAATTCACGTTTCATCTGGCATCAAAAACCACCAATCTTTTAGTCCTTTTCTTGTCCAGTATTCTGTATCCACATTCTCTGCATCAGATTAGATCCCTGGATTTTATTTCATTTTCTGTGTGACATTCTCCACAGATATATATCATTGGCTGCTGCTTTGGGGGTTGAAAGTCCTTTTGGGTGTCCACTGTAGTCCAACACACGAATCTCCAATCTGACTATATCCTACCCATGCAGCACCTCAAACTGTCCCACTCTGCGCTTCTCCTATTTGAACTTTAAAAATAAAGCTTTTTTAGGCTCGGCGCCTGTGGCTCAACGGGCTAGGGTGCCAGCCACATACACCTGAGCTGGCGGGTTCGAATCCAGCCCGGGCCCGCCAAACAACAATGACAGCTACAACCAAAAATTGGCCAGGCGTTGTGGCGGGCGCCTGTAGTCCCAGCTACTTGGGAGGCAGAGGCAAGAGACTCACTTGAGCCCAGGAATTGGAGGTTGCTGTGAGCTGTGATGCCACGGCACTCTATCCAGGGTGACAGCTTGAGGCTCGGTCT
>CAUYON010186438.1:0-19586 GCA_963573935.1 Arctocebus calabarensis
ATCAAGGACTAAAGGTTTTATTATTGAAAATTTACCATGTGACATCTGCCAACTATAACCTATTTCAATGGTTTCAGGCTATTGAAAATGGTCACTTAGGGGCGGGTCCTGTGGCTCAGCGAGTAGGGCGCCGGCTCCATAAACCGAAGGTGGCGGGTTCAAGCCCAGCCTCGGCCGAACTGCAAAACAAAACAAAACAAACAACAACAAAAAAATAGCCGGGTGCTGTGGCGGGCGCCTGAGGTCCCAGCTACTAGGGAGGCTGAGGCAAGAGAATCGCTTAAGCCCAAGAGCTGGAGGTTGCTGTGAGCAGTGTGACGCCACGGCACTCTAACCAGGGCGATAAAGTGAGACTCTGTCTCTACCAAAAAAAAAAAAAAGAGAGACAAAGTTGCTCATTTATATGGTCAAACCTTTCAAGTGAAAGTTACCCGATGTCTGTGCTAAATTATGAAGCCAATTTGATAAGATTAACTATACTCAAGACTTGACTATCCTATATTCAAGACTTGAATGATTGTTTTTTAAATCATAGTATTCTTCTCACACTAAATTGTTTCTTTGCCATTTTTTCCTTTCTAGCCAGTGTGCCAAATTTCAGAATATAGGTTAGACATTTTAATCATTCTATAATAATTCCTTCTATCATGAATATGTTTGGGGAAATGTTATTATTTCTACATCATTTCTAATAAACCAGAGCCTCTAAAACAGCTTTTGTTCATAGTAAAGTCTACTTCCTTAGTTTTGAGTAGTTCTTATTAAGCACTATCTTTTTTTCAGCTTTCTTGTGACATGTATAATTGACAAATAAAATTTGTACATATTCAAGATATATGATATGATGTTTTCATAAACTGCATACATTTTGAAGTGATTGCTAAAATCAGACTAATTAACATGATCATCACCTCACACAGTTACCTTTTTCCCCGTGGTGAGACTACGTAAGATAAACTCTCCAAGCAAATTTTGAATACAAAATACATTATCATTACTACTGTCACCAAGGTGAATGGTAGGTTTCCAGACCTTACTGACCTTATAACTAGAAGTTTGCATCCTTTAACCGACATCTCCCCATTTCCCCCACCTTTGGTCCCTGGTAACTGCCTTCTACCCTCTGTTTCTATGATTTCAACCGTTTTGAATTCTACAAAAATGAGATAATGCAGTGTTTGTTTTTCTGTGTCTGGTTTATTTCACTGAGCATAATGACCTGCAGGGTCATCCATGTTGTTGCAAATGGTAGGATTTCCTTCTTTTTTATTGCAGAATAATACTCCATTGTGTAATATATACAACACGTTTTCTTTATCCATTCATCTATTGACAGATGCATAAGTTGTTTCTATATTTTGGCTGTTATAAATAATTATGCAATAAATATGAGAATGCAGCTATCTCTTTGAGATGGTGATTTTATTTCCTTTGAATATATATGGTACACTCACAAGTGGGATTGATAGATTATTTGGTAGTTCAATTTTAACTTTTCAAGACACCTTCATACTCTTTTCCATAATGGATACACCAATTTACATTCCCACCAACAACATAAAGGGGAAAGGTTCCTTTTCCTCACACCCTCACCAACACTTACAATCTTTTGACTTTTTGATAACAGCCATCCTAACATGAATAAGGTGATATCTCACCGTGATATACATTTTGATATACATTTCCCTGATGATTAGTGATGTTCAGCATTCTTTTCATATATCTGTTGGCATTTGTATGCCTTTTTTGGAAAAGTATCTTTTCGGGTCCTTTACCCATTAATTGAATTATTTGCTGTTGAATTATATTAATTCTTTATATATTTTGAATATTAACTCTTCAGCGGGTATATGGTTTGAAAATATTTTCTCTCATTCTGTAGGCTACTTTTCATTTTGTTAACTGTTTCCTTTGCTGTGAAAAAACTTTCTAGTTTGATGTAGTCCCACTGGTTTATTTGCACTTTTGTTACCTGTATTTTTGATGCCACAGCCAAAAAAATCATTGCCAAGATCAATGTCATAGAGCTTTTCTTCTATGTTTTCTTCTAAGAACTTTATGGTTTCAGGTTTTATGTTTAAATCTTTAATACACATTGAGTCAATTTTTGTGTATAAGATAAAGATCTGGTTTCAATTATTATTATTATTTTTGCATGTAATGATCGAATTTCTCCAACATCATTTGTTGAAGACACTGTCCTTTCCCTACTGTGTATTCTTGGCACCTTCATTGAACATTGCCTGACCATATATACATGGGTTTATCTCTGGGAAGCACATTTTGATCTAAAAGGGGTATCGAACCTTTTTTTCTTTTCTGCCCAACATAGGAAGAGTAAGAATTGTTGTGGACCACCTGATAAATACACAAACAGTAATGAAAGCTGATAAGCAAAACCAAAGGTCACAGATAAGCAAAACAGTCCTCAAATAATCTGTGTGTTGGACACCCCTTTAATTGAAAGCTCCCTTTGGTTTTACTTTTTAAACCTGGGAATGCTTCTTTAGTGAAAATAATAGTAACAATACAGTTATCCTTAACAAAAAATTCCATCACCCATTTATATTCTTTTTCATGTCATGTCTCAGATTCAAATTATACTTGTTCTCTCCCTTTGGCAATTTCTCATTTGGATTTCTTCGATCCAAGAATTAAGCAGTGTGTATCAAAAAAGTAATTCATCTCTAACAACAAGGTCAGTAAAGGAAAAAGAATTCCAAAGAGAAGTATTTTCTCTTATCACTGAAGCGTTTTATTACATTACAAATATTGAGTGGGGAGATATCCAACTCGCTAATTGTTTAATACAATAAATAGAGCTATAGCTGGCTGGTGGCTCACACCTATAATCTTAGCACTCTGGAAGGCTGATGTGGGTAGATTGCCTGAGCTTGGGAGTTCAAGACCAACCTGAGCAAGAGTGAGAGCCCATATCTAAAAAATTAGCCAGGAGCTGTGGTGGGCACCTGTAGTCCCAGATACTTGGAAGGCTGAGGCAAAAGGATCGCTTGAGCCCAAGAGTTTGAGGTTACTATGAGCTATGATCTACCCAGGGGGACAGAGTGAGACTTTGTCTCAAAGGAAAAGAAAAAATTCTAAGGAATCCACACACTCACACACACAAAACTCAAATAAATAAATAAATAAATAGAGCTTGAGATTCTAAACTTTTTCTATCAGGTCTTTTTTTGGCAAAAAATTATCCCTTAATTTCTATTGTCTATGAAATTTGGCATGATCTGTTTTTTTTGAATTATCTTTTATTTTTATTTATAAATATTAGTTGCTTATTTTTTGAGACTTTGGAAAAAAATAATAAGAAGAAGTTAATTGATGACTCCATACTGATCCACAGAGTCAAAGCATTCTATAATAGACATACTCTTATTTGACAATGTGAATGTTACTTTCTTTGCATTACTATTATTATTGCTTAATACTTCATTGCAGCAATTGTCTGATTTCTTTTCTGAATGTATTTATCTTTGTTCGTTCTTTGCGAGGTTTTTATTTCTAGTCCTTAGCTTAAACATTATTATTGTTGTTAAATTTTAAGCATTTTTAATTTTGTGAAGGCAAAAAGTGGAAACCTAATAAACACATGTATATGTAAAAATGAAAATAAAATAAATTTAAAAAGTACTGCTGAAAGAAAAATGAATGAACTACTCTTGATGCCTAGTCTAAGGTACATTCTAAGAAAGTAGAAATGCTTTGTCCTGAGACAAATGACTCACACATTTGAGAACACAAAATTTAAGGCCTTTCTTCAGACCCCATATTCAGAAACCCGTTTTCTGTATCTAGTGAAGTTTCCAGAAAGTAAACCTTTAATATAACCTAAGAATTATAATTGTCTACTACTTTTGAAAAAATAACTTCTTGAGCTTTTGTATTCTAAAATAAAACTGAGTAACTCTTAAAAAAAATTATCCCTTTCATATTTTTTCCCAAACTTTAAGTTTGTCCATTTTACTTATTGTGCTTGATGAAATATTTTTCTCCTGAACAGGAATTATCATTTATCTATGCATGCTGATATAAAATGTCAGAATGCTAAAAGTAGTTAAATTTCATAACACTAATTGTAATCTCAGAAGTCATATATGACTGTAGGAAGTACTTTTAATATGTTCTCTTCATTTATAGACCACAATAATAATGAAGGAGATGATATAGTATGATCATGTTTGCATGTCTTTTCTTGAACAATGGTGGGCACTTGGTCACACAGGTGGCAAAAACATTAAATTGCAGTGTCTTAGCATGATACGCAGGCTATTTTAAGATCCATCCCTGTGGAAATTTAGCAGATCAAAGGAACTAAGTCTGATCTGTCAGTATCAAGCTACAATATTTGCACTGCTTTTAAGTAAAAAGGTATTCAATTACTTTTGAAAAATAAAGCATCTTTGCCTAATGAAACTTAGTTTTACAAAAGGTCATACTGACATTAATACATCATGACAAAATTATTCATAAAGCAAAGATATGAAAGATGTAAGAAAACTATGTATTCGTGACACAGAACACAAATTGTAGATAGGCTATGGGATTCGATTAATTGAGACATTCTAAAATCAAAGACCCAATATTGCTGGCAACTCTGAACTAGAGATCAAATCAATTGATAAGCAAGAAAAGCAAAGGTAATGTGGCTGCCTGAACATACCATCTGTTTTACTAATGATCTTGCTGATCCATAGCCTGAAAGCACAGTTTTCATTTTGTACAGAAATGGGTCATTCAAATGTTTTAAAGTTGGAGATTTCTTCATGTTTCAATCCCAACTAGTTTCCAGTCTCTCTGAAAGTCCCTGAAGTGGCAGCAAAACTCATTTAATTATCACCAATTGCTTTCAATAGACTTCCTGGTGGAGACCTCTCATAAAAATGTTTAAAACTGTTTTTAAAAAAAGACAATTTTTTAAATATGGCTGCAGAAACTTAGAGAACCTTCACCTAACAATGTGCATGAACAAATTATGTCCTGGAAATTTTTGGAATGAAGAGAATAAAATTATGTGTTGAATAATTAAATTAGATCTGGCTGTATTTAATCCAACATAATTTTTTTTAAAACACATGTATTTGAAAAACAGATACTCTAGTCACAACTAGAGATCTAGTAGAAGCTTAGAAAGAACACATGAATCTCTTTATTATGAGAGCTAGCGATCTGACAGACATCATCCATTTTCCAGTAGCTTTCAAAGAGAAAAAAACTGTTTTAAATGAAGATAAATTATTTTAACTGCCAATAATATTCTTTTATCCACATAATTATATTCCTTTTTTCTTTTAGCAGCAAACCAGAATATGAAAGTAAATCTTCTGTGTGTCTGATATCTAAGAATTTTTCAGAATTATGTTAGACTATTGTCAATTATGGATAATACCATGGCAACCTGCTACATGACATAATCCATGCTCAAACCTTGACCTCTTGAGCACACTAGGACTTAATGGGAGACTTCTACGTAGGCTGAGGATTACCAACGTTTTCCCTCCACTACCTATTTTGGGTAAAATCACAGTTTTTTTTTTTTTTTGTAAATTAAAAATTGCTTTTCTTAAAAGCCAGCTGGAAGCTTTTGACAGAGAGATATTCAGTGTTTCTGTGAAAAGCTTTCCCTTCACATGAACAAGATTTCAATTTAACTTAAAATTCGAACAGGAAGTAACTGAGTTGAACAGATTTCTTCTATACCCAGGTTTGCACATGTGCACACAGTGGTGACCGTCTTCCTTTTCCTGATGGCTAGTGGGTTTTTGAGAACACATTATATAAGAAAAGATAGAAAATTCAAAAATATGGTGAGTCTCAATTCTTTTTCCTGCCCTTTCTAGTATATTACTCTAACTCTTCAAATCTTTCGTGTTCTTGTCACACTTCTGAATGTGTTAGTTATGGCAGAACATTGAAGGGGCTAAAGACTTGAAGCAATTCTAAATTATTACAGCTTCATCAATGGGAATTGCATAATTGTACAGTTCTATCTGTATCTTTAATGTCTGTAAAACAGTTATAATATCTGCATAATCTTCACAGTTGTCTATAAAAGCAGAGACAGCTATCAGACCATTCACTTGGCTGTTCTTTGCATGCTATGTTGCTTGAACGCACTAGGAAAGTTCTCGGATCATCCGATGATTTTTCTTTGATGCCACCTTAATGTTACTTTTGGCAGGCCACCTGCCCTGTGCTTTCCCATTTGACTTACTCAGGTCAGCAAGTCTATTCAACAATCATCACCTTAACCATGTAAACCTCAGTAGTAGCAGGTGTTAGTGAGATGGTGAGAGAGAATTCTACCACATTCAGGCAAAAGAATTAAATTGACTCATGTAATCCAAGCATGTATCTGACAACCAAATTGGAAGTAGGTCAGGGAATAGCTAAATCTCAGGAAACTCTGGAAGCAGAGAGAGGCCCTGGACCACTGTTAATTATGTAGATGAAAATGGCATTTTCTAGAGTGTCTGGCAGACACTTTCAGATGATCCCTACAAAGTAAAAAAAAAGCTTATAGATTATTTATGATCTATGAAGATTTTCTGTTACTCTCTGTAGGAAAATCTGATGTGCAAGTATTAGGATTTTGCTTAATAAACAAAAGTATTGCAATAGTGGGTCACTGACACATTCTGAAATTTTGTTCTTCAATACTAACTTTTTTAAAAGCTTAAAAGGAGTTTAAAAAGTCACTAGACTTGCAAAAATTACATTGATAGTAAGAATTTCTTCCTCGATTCCTGTGGTCATCTCCGACTGCTTCAAAACCAGACATATAAAGAAGTATAATACAACTATCTAATGCTTTTTAATTTATATCATCTATGGATAAACAAAGGTAACAAAGCAAATGTTTCCTGATTTTCCTAATTTTATTAAAAATATCTAAAAACAAGAGGAGGCAAAAAAGGATTGCTCCAGGTGAAACAGGAAGAAAAAGCAAACAATAATAACAGAAAGGAACATATGTTCAAGAAAAATAAACTGGTGATGTAGGAGCAGAAGAACGAGGGCAAATTATTTTGCAGTAATTTTTAGAAGTCAGATGTATTCAACTCATCAGAACAAGGAAAATAGGGCAATCAGAGTTCATAGAGTTTGTTACATTTTAACCATCATGTTCACATCAACTGTAGTATTATCCCATTTTGGTCACAGGACTGCCACTGGCAGAGTGAGCATATTACATGCTTCCTACATGCTTAGAATGCGAAATCCTACCTCCAGTGCTCACTAGCTCAGTGACCACAGGCAAGTTATTATAACCTCTCTCTTCACATTACTCATCCCTGCAGAAAGAAGCATGGCATCTTTCCTGTTGTTATTGAGTTGGTGGAAGATCAAACATGACGACACTTTGTAATAATAACATTTATACATATAAGGGATTTTTATAATTAAAATTCATGAAGAAAACAGTTGATGAGATTGCCTAGCCACTGGTTATTATCTTTGAGGATTCAAGAAAGCAATAGTTGGAAATAATTTCTCTCTCGGTTAGGCGCACCTTAGGCCATCATGGAGTTAGGATTGAACCAGTTGATGTCTCCTTACCTTGACGAGAATGCCATGAAGTGGGCAAGCTCAGAGTAGATTAATAATATAATTAAAGTGTTGAATAAGTAAGACCCATGGGAAAAGGTAGGAGTTAGAATTAATTAGTCTGGAAACAATAATTCCTCCTAATGCATGAAGCATTATTACAAGAAAAATGTAGACCAACTTTTATCCTTCTTCTCTGAGAAATGACTTGAAAGTAGGTGTGGAAATACAATACAGACATCAGAAAGAATGTACTGATAGAGTTGTTTGTTAAATATTAAAACAGGCTATTAGAAGAAGATGTGGAGTCTCCTTTGCTGATGACTTTTCCAAAGAAAAATAGACACAAATCAATTTGGTATGATCGAGGAGCAGATATACTTGCAATCAGGGGACTAGAAAAGCTAAATTATTGAGAACTCTACAGTTCTCTGAGTAATTCTCCTGATTAATCATAAGAGAGAAAGGGAATAAATTTTGCTAATTTCTAATTCATGCAGACTACATGAATCTGTTACTATTCTACAGTATATGTAGTTTTCTTTCCTTTTTAAATTTTTAAAAATATTTTATAAATATTAAAAATTTTTTAACTCCCCCCGCCCCCAGATAGGGTCTCATTCTGCTGCATGGGTTATAGTATAGAGGCATTATCGCAGCTCAATGCAACTTCAAATTCCTGGCCTTAAGTAATCACCTTGTTAATTTTTAAAAGTTATTCTTTGTAGAGACAACGTTTCACTATGTTGCCCAGGCTGGTCTTGAATTCCTGACCTCAAGTGATCCTCCTGAGTGCTAGAATTATAGGCATGAGCTACCGTGCCTGGCCTACTTTTTTTATATTTAAGAGGTGAATAGGATAAATGCAGGCTCTAGTTCATGGAAAATTGTCACCACTGATCATTTTAAATTGATTTGTTCCTGTTATCACATTCCCCCTGTCCAAACAAGTATTTTCTTAATTTTATACATGTCTTTGGAGATATGCAGTGTCATTTGAGTGTATTTTCACATTTACATACATAAACTCTTTTTCTTTCATTTTTCACAAAGCATTGCTTTTTAAAGATGCATGCTGTTTCTAACTGCTGTGCAAGATTCAGTAGCATGTATTCACAGCCCCCTTCTTGTACACTTACATTCCTCTAATGATATGAAGGTTGTTTCAAATTGCCTGCTTCAGGCTAGGTGTGTTGGCTCACATCTGTAATCCTAACACTCTGGGAGGCTAAGGCAGGAGGATCACTTGAGCTCAGGAGTTTGAGATCAGCCTGAGCAAGAGTGAGACCCTTCTCTACCACTAAAAATAGAAAAATTAGCCAGGCATGGTGGTAGGTGCCTATAATCATAGCTACTCTGGAGGCTGAGGCAGGAGGATTGCTTGAGCCTAGGAGATTGAGGTTGCTGTGACCTAGGCTGACACCGTGGCACTCTAGCCTGGGCAATAGAGTGAGACTGTCTCAGAAAAGAAAAAAATGGCTTGCTTCCATAAACAGTGTTTGAAAGAATATATTAAATGCTCTTTTTGAAAGTTTTGTCCCTATTTCCCTTTCTCTTTAGGAGGGGGATCAAATGTCCTAGTCCTATTTCATCATCTTCTCTACTTGCTGAGATCATATACTTGCTATTTATTTAGGCGTGTTCCTGTCTTGCCTCTCTCTCCAGGGCTTGCAGCCTTGTTGGCTGCGGGGCTCCCCCGATGGTGCTACTGTTACCTCCTTATCTTTACCTGTGTCTGTTCCATTCATCTCTTTGTCTACTGCAACTGACAGGTGGATCAGGATTGCAGTGAATCCACAGGGCAATTTCAGGATCGTTGATATCTTTTCATGTTAAGTCACTTCACCTACATTCAGCTTTCCATTTATCCACATCTTGTTTAATGTCATTTAGCAGGATTTGAGGTGTTCTTCTCAGGGAACTCAGCTGTGAATGATGTCTCACCTAGTACACGGTTATCCTTCCACAAGTTGACACGATTCACTCATTTCACGTATATGTACATTATTAGCCATGTTTAAGCTCTTTATGTCTTCAGTGTTTATAAACTTGTCAAGATCTATTTACCTTCATCTGTGTGGGGTCTACACAGTTCTATGTGAAGATGGATGTTCACATCTACTTTTGATTGATTCCTTATTTTTTCTCCTGCAAAATGCTTCTCGCAAAATGATAAGCTCTAAGACAATTAACTTTTAGACAAAGTAATTGCAGAATCAATATAATCAACCTGAGTAACAGAATAATCCACTTCCTTGTTTATATTATTCATACATCATGTTTAATAACTTTCTACTATGTGCCAGGCTGTCCTGGGCTCTAATATGATCTGTGAATCCCTAGAGTCCTGAGAGCCTATCAGGGGCTCTGTGAGATGAAAACTATATACATAAAAATTCCAAATTATTATTTGTCTAGTGTGTTGACATTTGTATTGATGGTACAAAAGCAAAGGTGGTTAGAACTGCTAATGCCTCCGCATGAATCAAGAAGTGGCACCAAACTTTACCAGCAGTCATTGTGTCCTTCATCGACATACACTCACAGCAAAAAAAGAGCTTTATTTATGAAGACTATTCTTCCTGAGACAATAAAAATTATTAACTTTATTAAATCTCAGTCCTTGAATATAAGTCTTTTTTTTCTTTTTTTGAGTCAAAGTTCATTCTGCTGCCCAGGCTGGTGTTCTGTGGCATCACAGCTTACAGCAACTTCAAACTTCTGAGCTCAAGTGATCCTCTCCTTAGCCTCCCAAGTAGCTGGGACTATAAGTGCCGGCTATCATATCCAGCTACTTTTTCAATTTTTAGTACAGACAAGGTCTGGCTCATGCTCAGGGTGGTCTCAAACTCATGATCTCAAGTGATCCTTCCACCCCAGCCTCCCAGAGTGCCAGGATCACAGATGTGAGCCACCATGCCCAGTCTGAATATAAGTCTTTTAATATTTTGTGACAAAATGGAAAGTATGCATGCTGAAGTTAGAAGAGTCTTTTTTGAGGAAAAACTTTTTTGCTGTAATTTGAAAGCCAAATTAGACACACTTCCTTCATTTTTTTAATTTTAATTTTATTGTTTGGGATTCACTGAGGGTATAAAGAATTAGGTTACACTAATTGCAATTGCATTTTGTTTGTTTGTTTTTGTTTTTTGAGATAGAGTCTCAAGCTGTTGCCCTGGGTAGAATGCCGTGGCATCATAGCTCACAGTAACCTCCAACTTTGGGACTCAAGTGATCCTCTTGCCTCAGTTTTTCTTTCTTTCTTTCTTTTTTTTTTTTTTTAGTAGAAACGAGGTCTCTCTTTTGCTAAGGTTAGCCTCCAACTCCTGAGCTCAAGCAACTGTCTCGGCTTCCCAGAGTACTAGGATTATAGGTGTAAGCCACAGTGCCCGGCCTTTAGATACGCTCCTTCATGGAACACTATTATTATTTGAAAGAACAACTGGTTAGCAACTAAGATTATTCATACTTAGATATCTTGCAAATACTTTTTCAAAAATGAAAAATGTGAATTTGTCATTTCAAAATAAGCAACTGACAGCCTTTGATACTTATGAAAAATTAAAACTTTCAAATGAAAATTAGAATTTTGGAAAGTTTTTATTCATTACTATGTGTTTGACAGCTTCTCAATACTTAAAAGACTCTTCAGATGAAATCAGAACAAAAGTGATTTTTTGACATTGTAGCATAGTAAAATGTGTCAATATTTGAAAATTCTTTACAAACTAGTAAAGTGGGATTCTCCAGCTGACCAATGCATTAAGTAACAAAATTATGCTTGGGTTAAAGATCCATTCAATTCTCAAAGTAGACCAATTAAGTAATGCACAATGAAGAAGTTAATTGACATGTTTTCAGATTCCACACTGTAATTAACCCTTTAAGGAACTGCCATTGAGGAGCTTTAATGTAGCATCAAAGAAAGTATACACAGTTATCTAAAAAGTCTACAAAATAGTCTTCCCTTTCTAACTGTCAGTGTGAGGACAGATTGTCTTCATATATTTCAATCCAAACAACAGATCACAACAGATTGAAAATGGAACCAGAGATGAGATTAATCAAGACAGGAAAGAAATTTGCAAGCCGGGCGTGATGGCTCACACCTGTAATGCTGGCACTCCGGAAGCCCAAGGTGGGAGGATTACTCGAGCTCAGGAGTTCAAGACCAGCCTGAGCAAGACTCAGACACCGTCTCTACTAAAAATAGAAAAACTGAGGGAAGAGGATTGCTTGAGCCCAAGAGTTTGAGGTTGCTCTGAGCTATGATGATGCCATGGCACTCTACTTAGGGCAACAGAATGAGACTCTGTCTTAAAAAAAAAAAAAAAGATTTGCTGGCTCAGTGCATGTAGCTCGGTGAGTAGAGGGCCAGCCAAATACACCAAAGTTGGTGGGTTCAAGCCTGGTCCGGGTCTGCTAAGCAACAATGACAACTGCAACCAAAAAATAGCCAGGCATTGTGGCAGGCACCTATAGTCCTAACTACTCTTGAGGCAAGAGAATCACTTAAGCCCAAGAGTTTGAGGTTGCTGTGAGCTGTGATGCCACAGCACTCTACCGAGGGTGACATAATGAGACTCTGTCTCAAATTAAAAAAAAAAGAAAAGATTTGCAAAATGAAGAGTAACACCACTCTTCTTCCTATTTTTTTCTGTTTTAGAAAATAGGAATATTTTTCACAAGAATGTTATTTATGTTAATATCTTATTGGTTTATTACATAACCCAATATAACAATTGATTTGTTATTGCTATTTTTAAATAAAGGAATCCATAATATTTTTCTAAATTTTGTAGCTTTAATTTCTAATAGCAAATGATAATAGGTATAATTTATATATACACAAAAGTTCCTTGGGCTTTTGAATGGCTTCTAAAAGTTTGAGAATCATTCCTCTAGAAACGGGACTAAGAATGAGAGAAAGTCCCTTCATCCTCCTTGGGGTAGGCAGGTAAAGAAACATCAAAGGGTAACCCCAGATTGCTCAAGGCCACTACAGGGCCACTTTAGGCTGCCCGCCAGGAAAGATGCTGTAAGTACAATGCTCAGGGCATTCTTCTCCAAGGAAGGTGAAATTTGATCTGAGGCACAAAGATTGAGGGCAAGTGGCCAGAGAGCCAGGGGAAAAACAGTCCTGAAAGAGCAAAAAAGAATTTCATCAGTCTGACACAAAAAAGAGTTTGAATGTCTGAGAGCCAGACAGGAGGCGGTTGGGTCTACAGCAGAGCAGTCATGGAGAAGGCAGGACTAGAGGAGCCTGGAGAAGAGGGCAGAGGGACGAGGCCTTGATGGCCACCATCTGGGTTAAATGTCCAGCAGGAAGCCTCTGAGGGTCTGAGGCTAGGGAGCATGTAACCTGATTAGGCTGCTACACACTGACTCCCGCTGCTGCGTGGAGCATGGGGTGCCGGGTGGTGAGAGTGGGTGCAGAAACACCAGTTAAACAGTCCAGACGCTGGGGAGCACCAAGTCCAAGGTGTGGCCATGGAGACTGAGGACAAGTGATAGATTCCAGATACAATGGAAGTAACAGCAGGCTTTGCTAATGGAATGGCTGTGTGGAATGAAGGAAGGATGGCATTGAAGATGATTTCTAGGATGAGGTTGTTTAAAAAAAATTTTTTTTTAATTAAATCATAGTTGTGTATATTAATGCAATCATGGGGTACAATGTGCTGGTTTTATAGAATTTGAAATGTTTTCATCAAACTGGTTACCATAGCCTTCACAGCATTTTCATAGTTATTGTGTTAAGACCTTTATACTCTACACCTAGTAAATTTCACATGTACCCTTGTAAGATGCACCATAGGTGTGATCCCACCAATTACTCTCCCTCCACCCATCCACCCCTCTCCCCTCCCCTCCCTCTCCCTTTTCCCCTTCTTGAGCTATAATTGGGTTATAGCTTTCATAAGAAAGCTATAAATTGGTTTCACAGTAAGACTGAGTACATTGGATACTTTTTCTTCCATTCTTGAGATACTTTGCCAAGAAGAATATGTTCCAGTTCCATCCATGTAAACATGTAAGAGATAAAGTCTCCATCTTTCTTTAAGGCTGCATAATATTCCATGGTGTACATACACCACAATTTATTAATCCATTTGTGGGTCAATGGGCTCTTGGGCTTCTTCCATGACTTAGCAATTATGAATTAGGCTGCAATAAACATTCTGGTACAGAATATATCAGATATCTTTGTTATAGGATGAGGTTTTTGACTACAGCAACAGAGTGACTGACAGTGCATCGTTGAGATGACTCATCACCACTCACTCACCACATCCCCACACCTGCGCCTCCCCTGCCCCCTCTTTAGCAAACTTGCCTGGGAAAACCCTAAACTTCGTCAAATCTAAATCTCCATCGACTCCTCACCTGCCCCTGAGCAGTGAAACAGAAATGGAGAAAACTCACATGACCGAGCTGATTGTTCTCTCCTTATGACCTAAAGAGTCAAGTGGCCTTTAGTCTTGGTCAGGCAATCCTATAATTTCCTAATTCATTCCCCTCGCCACAGTGCTAGATAACTAATTCACATTTCTTCTCTCCTTTATCCTCTAACATCTTGCTGCTCTTCATTTTCTCAGCTGATAATGACCTTCACTTCCTATTTCAACCAAATGTGAGGTCCCACATCTCAGGCCCATTTACCAATCTACTACAAATGAGTCTTCTTCCTTCCCACCAAGTGTAATAGGTAAGTTGTCTGGTCCCCTATGTAAAGCCACCATCTCCATCTGAGCTCTGCACCCCTTCTTTTTTGCTTACTTGTGAACATTGCACCTGCAGAAAACTCCTGTCTTCCAGAGTCGTCAGTCGGCACCTGCAGCACTCTAGTTAGTGCTCGCTCCTTTGATTTTACTGACATTAGCTTGGTCAAGGTCATCAATGACCTCCACATTGTCAATGTAACAATACTTCTTTAGACTTCATACTTTGTACTCAACTTCTCAGCAGTATTTGAGTTCATTGTGCCTTTCTCCTTGAAATGTTTCCTTCATCTGTCCTCCCGGCACCTTACTGCGTTGGTCCTTCTATTTCACTAGCTACTCTTTTCTCCAGCTGGTTCCTTCTCATCTTCCCAATCAGTAAATGCAGGAGCTTCCAGGGCTCAGTCATGGGACCTCTTCACCTGTTCTAGCCACCCTCGTTCCTTTGTAGATCAAAGGCTTTAGATACTACATATACACAAATGAGTCCCAACTAATATCTTCCACCTGACTTTTTCCTCAAATCCCAGACTCTTATAGTCAACAACCACTCAACATAATCATCTAGTTGTTTAATATTTATTGCAAACTTAAGATATTCAACTGAACTGAGTTCCAGTTCCTGCCCCAACCCAAGCAGAAAATCTGTTTCACCTGTTTTGTCATTGTAAGAACACCATAATTCCATTTTATTCAAATCAAAACCCTTGGAAGATGTTCGACTCTTCTATTGTCCAGCCCATCATTAAATTCCTATAATTCCTGTTGGTTCTAATTTCAAAGCATCCAGAATCCTATCACTTTCCCCCCTATCTATTGTCACCATTCTAGGTGTTTAAGTTATCACTATCTCTTTTCTTTTTTTTTTTTACAGTTTTTTTGGCCAGGGCTGGGATTGAACCCACCACCTCCGGCATATGGGGCTGGCGCCCTACTCCTTTGAGCCACAGGTGCCGCCCACTATCTCTTTTCTTGCCCATATTCTCCTAATCAGTGTCCCTAATTCTGCCTTTGTTTCCCTATAGAATATCATATGGCAGCCAAAGTGATTTATGTCAAACATAACTTTAATAATGCCTGCTTTAAATCTTCCAAGAGCTTCCTATTTCACTCTGAATAAAAATTAAAACCTTTACCATGGCCTGGCCTCTAATAAACCATTTGGCCCCTTGTCATTTGTCTAACCCTTTGTCTCCAGCATATAGGCTGCATGACAGTGGTCTTTTCGTTTTGTTTAATGTTGTATTCTCAGGCTTTGGAATCCTAGCAGAATCATATTCATAAATTTATGACAGAATAAATGGGGTGGTTTGGGTTACATGCAGTTTGTTTGAGGTGTGGGCTTCCAGGACTGTGCTAGATGTTGCTCAGAGGTATCTAGTAGACAGCCAAGTGAAGACAGCAAGGAATCTGGAACTAAATTGAGAAGGCAGCTAAAAGTGTACATTTTGAGGTTATCAATATTGGGACAAAAAGAGATCACCATGACCACAAAAAGAACAAAGCCAAGCTCTGAGGCTGAAGGACAGCACCATTTAGAGGTCAGGCAGAGCCGTGGTCTTCAAACTTCCATAATCACACACTACTAACTGTAAGAAGAAAAAAATACTTTAAACTGAGCAATACAATATGTAGGTATTTATTTATTTATAAATAATATATATGTATCATTGTACCAATATATTATGTACATTATATTTTATTTTATTATTACTTTTTTTGCAGTTGGGCTGGGGCTGGGTTTGAACCCGTCACCCTTGGTATATGGGGCCAGCGCCCTACTCGCTCAGTCACAGGTGCTGCCCTATTATGTACATTATAAAATACACAGACATAGATTTTAAAAAAGAATGAGCTGAAGGACTTGCCGTTAAAGAGGAAGTATCGAACACATGCATTTTTCAGCTCCCTCCTGAAGGCCCACTACAGTGATAGTAAATGGACTTTAAAAATAAGTTATTAACCCACAAGGACAAAGAGAACAAGAGCCAAACAATACCATGCAAATATAGGCAGCTGGAAAGACAAAAGATGAATGGGAACTGCCTTACTAGACCCAACAAGGCTGAGGCTGCAGTAGGCAAAAGCAGAGATTTACAATGCACGAACACCCATGTCCCCGTGCTCTCCTGCAACGGCTCAGAGATTCTGTCCAGTACTTCTGCTAGTGGAGGCAAATGTTGGGCTGTAATAGACTTGGTTGAACGTCTCTTTGAGAAGCAGTTATACCCACAAATACCCCCATTCTGCACTGCCAGGTGACTAACTACCACGCAGCCTGGATATTTATTTTCTGGAGAGGGTTAAACAGAGATTCTTGCCTGGAGGACAAGAGGCACACTTGAGAATAGGACTTCTATATGGAAAGCAGGTAGATTAAGGCAAAGTTAAGAGTATGCTAACTCACACTTGAAATATCAAGAAGGAGCTCTGTGTGTTGTTACTCAGAGATCTAGAGGCAAATGAAAAATATTATTTTGCTGGGTAGCAGTGATTGCCTATGAAATTCACCCACATAAGGAGAACTTTAAAATAATAAATGCTTTTTAACATTTTTTTTCTTGGAGCTATTTCAAATATTTACTCCTATTTCTTTTAAAGTGCATGAATTGTTTGAACATTATTTTAGTGCATGAATGCAGACATTTTAAGGTAATTGCATTTGTTGAATCCTGGATTAGAAGCAGGCATAAATATTGATTCCTTCTGTGCTGCGTAACTGATGACCGAGTCTGCTTTGAGTACCATGGCACTGCCAAAACTTACTTCTGCATTGCCCGTGATGTATGTACACCTATGGAGACAATTCTTGGGAATGTGATAATAATATCTTGCTTCTGAATGTTACACTTTTATATTTACACACCTTGATCACACAATATTCTGTACTTCATTTATAGTAAAACTTTTTATTCTTGGAAATCGCTATTCTTGTATTGTTTTTTATTTTATTTTGCCTGAATGTCCTTTTCCTTCTTATCTACCTGAAAAGCTCCTATTCTCTTTCAAGAACTATCTCAAATATGATTCTCTTTGAAGGCTGTTTGGCCATCCCTCAAGTGTTATTGCTCCACTATTTCTGTAATAAAAGTAGCACTTTGTGTATACTTACATTATGGAGTCTTTGCATTGTTCTATAATCATATTTATAAGTCTATTAATTATCTCAGCCAAGGTTCCATATGTTATTTATAGTTATACTCTGTTAACCTACCAGACTGGGCACACAGTAGCTATTCAATGATGCTTAAATGGATGTTTGGAAATTTATGTTTCCTCATCTCATTTGATTTTCTCAGATTCAATCAGTCACTACATCCTACTTCTCTAAATAAGTATTTATCTGTCAGTTCTTATCCATACCAGTGTCTACTGGCAAGAATTTATGCTCTGGCTGTCTGTTGCTGAGGCAATTACCATCTTAACTTGACTTTAGTCTTTAATTTAACTTGTATCCAATTAATACTTTATTTGCCCATAAGAATTATTTAACCACAAATTTTGCCATTTTCTGTCTTAAATTCTTTAAGTGAGTAACATCTTACTTCTAGACATGACTGTACAAAAGAGAGCATATTTAACCTCTTACTTTAAACAATTTAAAACTGTAAAAAATAATGTTTAGACGTTCAAAAAATAGGCAATAGTGGACACTGATCTCAGAGAAAGGAGACCAGTAAGTGCACCTTTTGATTGCCTCCTATTACTTCCAGGCCACAGCAAAGTCAGAGAAAGATGAAACAAAGTCTAAATGTCCTGCTCAGTTGAAGAGACAGAGTTCAGAGAGAAAAAGTCAGTTAAAATTCGTGAAGCAAATACTGAAGAGTTGAGAACTTCAGAGAGAGAGATTGCAAGTGAGAGAAAATGTGCCAGATATCCCCCAAAGGTTCTCCATGTTGAAGCTGAATACTGATCTCTGAATGCATGGAAGGAATTGCCTGAGGTTATTCTTAAGCTTACACAGGCAAGCAGTAGTCTGTGTTCCATTTACCCACAACTGAACACCACTGTGGAACAACCTCCTCATACATGGGCATTGAGTAGGGACCTGAGAAGGACAGTGCCACAGTGAGGGGGACAAATTAGCTTACAGCTAAATAAAAATATTATGAGCACACCTGGCTACAAGAAAGGGGAAAGGAAGTTCTACATGTAGATGGAAAATGATACAGGGAGAAACCCTGACCTATGCAAAGACAAAAATCCTCAGGAAAATACTAGCAAACTGAATTCAACAGCACATCAAAAACAAAACAAAACAAAAAAATCCTCCATGACAAAGTGGGCTTCGTCCCAAGGATTCAAGGACAGTTAAATACACATGACTCAGTAAATGTGATTCACCAGCTAAACAGAAGCAAAAGCAATGATTATATGATTGTCTCAATAGATGGAGAAAAGCATTAGACAAAATTCAGTGCCCTTTCATGCTAAAAACCCTACAGCAACTAGACATAGAAGGAAAGTGTCTCACAATTATAAAGGTACATAAGACAAACCCCAGCCAACATCATATGGGGAACAGCTGAAAGTGTTCCCACTAAGAACTGGAACAGGACAAGGATAACCAGTGTCACAATTTTTAGTCAACATAGGGCTGGAAGTCATGTCAGAGTGATCAGGCAAGAAAAAGAAAGTAAAGGTATTCAAATCAGAAAAGAGGAGTTCCAATTATCACTTTTTGGTTATGATATGATTTTTATACCTAGAAAATCCCAAAGATTCCACCAAGAGACTCCTGGAATTGATAAATCAATTTAGCAAAGTCTCAGGTTATAAAATTAATGCACACAAATAAGTAGCATTTCTATACACCAATAACTGTCAAGCTGAGAGTCAAATCAAAGACTCAATACCATTCCTAATAGCTACAAAGAAAACAAAATACCTAGTAATATACTTAACCAAGAAGATGAAAGCTCTCTGCAAAGAGAGCTATGAAAGACTGAGGAAAGGGGGGGAAGGGCAAGATGGCCGACTGGAAACAGCTTCTGACAGAGGCTCCTGTCCAAAAGGAAAAATAACCTCCAGAAACTGCCCAATTGAGCTGAAGACTGAAAGCCCAACTGAGAGAGAGAGAAGGATAACTGCAGGTCACCGCTGAGGCAAGCTGTGTCTTCCAGAAACCAAGCTTTAGGCAGAAAAACTAAACTAAAGTTTTCTGCCATTCTGAACTTCCAAGACTCCCTTCCCCCCTTACCTGACAATAGAAGCCTGACCTCTGCTGAAACTGGGGGAGAAGGACTTGAGCAGTGCCCACTCTCCCTATCTGCAGGACCAGGCAGCCTGCAAGGTAAGAGACTC
>CAUYON010186442.1:0-14967 GCA_963573935.1 Arctocebus calabarensis
CTTCTTAGCAAAGTATCTCGAGAATGAAAGAAAAAGTATCCAATGTACTCAGCCCTACTTAAAAGCTAATTTATAGCTTTCATATGAAGGCTATAACCCAATTATAGCTCAAGAATATGGGGGAAGGGGCAAGGGAGGGGAGGGGAGGGGGAGGATGGGTGGAGAGAGGGTAAATGGTGGGATCACACTTATAGTGCATCTTAGAAGGGTACAGGTGAAACTTACTAAATGCAGAATACAAATGTCTTCATACAACAATCAAGAAAATCCTATGAAGGTTGTGTCGAACAGTTGGATAAAAATATTTTAGATTGTGTATGAAGCCAGCACATTGTACCCCATGATTGCACTAACGTACACAGCTATGATTTAATAATAATAATAAAAAAGAACAGGGACCACCCCTGCCTGAGTTCCTGGCAGTGGGGTGCAGACCATAGACCCACTGGGATGGGCCTGGGTCACTTCTGTCATATGAGAGGCTGCTTTTTATCAGTAGCTGGTTCGGTCTACACAGGGCAACTTCTGCTCGCTCTACGGGGTCATTTTCCACCCTTAATTTGTACTATTCTGTTTGATTTGAAAATTGCCCAGGAAGCAGGGTTTGTAGTTGTGAATAAAGGAGGACACGCATTTCAAATGCACTGGCAAAGCTCATGTTTATAGCAGGATTAGCATCTTGTACACCAAGGAATCTTTCTGAAAGAATTTGGAAAAGTAGTCAGGAAATGCATTTGTTTTCTGAAACCAGATTTTTTGTTTGCAACTGGTTTAAAAGCAGGGAGAGACACAGAGAGAAAGAGATTAAAATTAGCTGAGTACTTCATAAATATCACAGTATTTAATCATCATTAGTAATTATAAAACTTACCAGGTTCAGGTTACTTCTTATGTATGAAATTAGAGATTTTGGAGAGTTTCAGCAGGTACCCCAGGTGCCAGGGGTAGGAAAATTGAACAAGTCCAAATTTCTCCTGCATTCTCTCTGATTTCCTTTCTTTCTGTTCTTTCTTTAACTTCTCTTTGCAGAATTTCAGTTCAGGAAAATTGCAGGAATAATAGCTGGCAAATGTTAGGCTCTATTTTGCGTGGCACTCGGCAGCAAGCTGGACAGTGCATATGTATTGATTGTAGTCTTCCTCTATGGTAAGTGTTATTGTGTTCCTGCCTCACAGATGGGGAAACTGAAGCCTTTGTTACGAAGCGTTGGAATTTGCATATCTGTCTAGTCTGAAGCTCACAGACCTCTGAGCAAGTGCGTATGTGTGTGTGTGTGTGTGTATACAGGTAAGCACAGAGAGTCCATGGATGGATGAATAGTTTTACAGGTTTATTCTGTAGTAGACAGATTTTTCCCTGCAAGATAAAATACTGCAATTCCAGCTCTACTCACCAAGACCAGTCACTGATTAGCTTTATTAATTAGTGAGGTGTGATTATGGATAAAACATAGGGAGCACCCACTTCCACCTGCCCTTCTCACAACCACACTGCTTTTTATCAGTAGCTGCTTTGGTCTACACAGGGCAACTTCTGCTCGCTCTACGGGATCATTTTCCCCTGGATCTTTCTGGATCCCCTACGATGTGATTATCCTTATCTCAATGAGTTCCACCACTAAAAAAAAGGGTGAAAATAACAAAGAATCACAGAACAAGGAAACGATCCACCTTTCATTTTTGTAAAGAGCCTCCTGATAACCTCAAGAGGAAATGTTCAGTTTGCTGAATATTTATCTTTAACCATATTTGCCAGTTTTCCTTGTACTCAAAGAGGAAGATGAGCCCCAGGCTGACAATGGGGTCCAGTTAGAATCCACAGACCTGGTTTTGTTTGGGTTGTATTTGTTTTCATAGACACCTTCTTTCATGATCATGTTCCTAATTTTCCATGTATTCTAATAACATGAATGCCCTTTTAGTTTATTTTTTAAATTTAATGTATTTGTTTTCAAAAGTTAAATATTTGATAGAAGTAAGATTTTTAAAAAATTTCTAAATATTAAGGGCATTCAAGTAAGTGTTTTTGTTACATGGATAGCTTTTCTGACGCAGCTTTTAGTGTACCCCAAACCTGCGTGGTGCACACTGTACCGTTAGCCAGGTTTGTATCCCCCATTTGCCCCCCCCCCCGTTCTTGATAGAAGTAAGATTTTATTTTTCTTTATTTTACAAAGTCATGACATTCAATAGCCCTAGAACACAGAGGAAGAGTAATTGGACGTGGTAAAAAGGCAGGTGGTGTTAGTGTATGTCAGATTTTAAATGAGGATTCTACAGATATGGCAATCCTGGGAAGGTGATCTGAGAATGATGGAATTCAGGGAACTTGCTTAGGGTGTTCGTCCCCCAGAGCCATTTCCTGCAGGACAGACTCCACCTCGGCTCACTGCTTTTGTTCAATTTGGCATTTTAGGATCAATCACGTACGTAGAAGATTCTGGCCTCCCTCCTCCTGATGTTACAGCTTGGCCTGAATATTTATTAACCACCCAGGGGATGGGAGACTGTTTGAGGGCACTTGAGTTGATCTATATCCACGGAATGTGTCCTCATCATGTTGAAGTGGAGAAGCAATTCATGAGAAATGACAGGGCCTGGTCCAGAAGAGACAGAGAAAAATCGTTTGTCTAGTGAGAGGATGGAGTGCCCAGGAACGTGCGTGCAGCAAACAATGCTTAATTTTGGTAGATGGTAAAGGAAACACAGATTTCCCATTCCAGCGCGCCATCTGCACGTTCATACGGGTGACCCCGGGGAGCAGGCCAGATCCGATCCTTCACCGGTTCTTAACAAATTCATGAAAAATAAAGACCAAGAATGCACATGTGATTATAAATGGTGGCTGCCTTTTAATTTGGGGTTAAGTCACAAAAGGGGGTGGTGAGGTCTGTGGCAAACTGGACGGGAAGTGCTCCAGGTAAAGAGGTTACTGTGCTCTGGCAGACTGTTGACATGGGCTAGGGAATGACATAGAAGTCAGCTCTTCTGATTTTCCAAGGAAGGCCAGATACCTAGGATCTCAACGTGACATCTCAAGTTTTAAAATTTGTGGCAACTAATTTGTTATTCAGACTGCTTTGGCCAACACTAAAGTGTTAGGATTGCTAAGAAAGTGTGTGCATGTTGGGCACTGAACAACTCTAGGGGCTGGAACATACAAGTCTTTATACTCTTTTTTCCTACATAGTTTCTTAAATTAAATCATAGCTGTGCACATTAATGCAATCATGGAGTACAATGTTCTGGTTTCATATAAAGTCTAAAATAGTTTCATCAAACTGGTTAACATATCCTTCATGGCATTTTCTTAGTTATGGTGTTAAGACATTTACATTCTATATTTAGTAAGTTTCACCTGTACCCTTCTAAGATGCACCATAGGTGTGATCCCACCAATTACCTTCCCTCCACCCAGCCTCTCTCCTCCCCTCCCCTTCCTAAATATTTTTGTTATTCATACACCATAATAGTATTCATATGACACAAAACTCATGTGGCAAGTTAATGGTTTTTAATATAGTCATAAAGTTGAGAAGTCATCAACACATTCTACAGTTAGAACATTCTTTTTTCTTTCTTTCTTTCTTTTTTTTTTTTTGGTTTGTTTGACATTTCGACCATTCTTATTGCTCCAAAAGAAATCTTCCTGTTGGCTCGGCACCTGTGGCTCAGCGGGCTAAGGCGCCAGCCACGTGCACCTGAGCTGGCGGGTTCGAATCCAGCCCAGCCCTGCCAAACAACAATGACGGCTGCAACCAAAAAATGGCCAGGCATTGTGGTGGGCACCTGTAGTCCCAGCTACTTGGGAGGTGGAGGCAGGAGACTCGCATGAGCCCAGGAGTTGGAGGTTGCTGTGAGCGGTGATGCTACAGCACTCTATCCAGGTGACAGCTTGAGGCTCTGTCTCAAAAAAAAAAAAAAGAAATGTTCCTGTTGATACTCACCCTCTGCCACGTGTCACTCTATCCCTTAACCCTCAGCAACCACCATTCTCCTTTGTAAATTTCCCTATTCTGGACATGATGGGAGCATAATGTTCTCAAGGGACATTTATATATTGTGGTGTGCCTCTGAATCCTCTCTGGGTTTTTTTGGTGTGTGTGTGGGGGGAAGGGCCAAATAATGATATTTCATTATGTAAATACATTACCTTTTGGGGTCCATTTATCAGTTGATGGACATTTGGGTTGTTTCTACTTACTGTCTAATGCTTCCTTGAATGCTAGATGTGCATCGTCTTTGGTGTGCCTGGGTTTTCACTTCTCTTGAATGTATACCGCCCAGGAGTAGAATTTCTGGGTCAAATGGTTACTTTATGTTTAATGTTTTGGAAGAAACTTCCACGCTGTCATACAAAGTGGCTGTCTCGTTTCGCATGCCTGCCCTGCCTGCAGTATCTGGGAGTTTTGCTTTCCCTATATTCTCACCAACACTTGTCATTATGTATCTTTTTTTTTTCTTACCGTTTTTGGCGAGGGCTGGGTTTGAACCCGCCACCTCCAGCATATGGGACCAGCACTCTCCTCCTTTGAGCCACAGGTGCCTCCCATTATGTATCTTTTTGTTTTAGCCTCATTTCCACTTTTATTTCATAAAATAATATTTTATTTATATTTTTTATTGAATCAAAGCTGTGTACATTATTCCAATCATGGGGTACAGTGTGCAGGCTTCATATACAATCTGAAATATTTTCGTCCAACTGTTCGACATAAGCTTCATGGGATTTTCTCGTTTATTGTGTGACTTTTTGACAGTGTGTTAGGTCCTTCTAGTGGTATGAAGTAGTATCTCATTGTCCTTTGGGGTGGCCTTTCCCTAATGATTAATGGCATTAAGTATCTTTTAAATGGGTACTTGTGTAGCTTCTTTGGCTAAATGCCTACTCAAATTCTTGCAATTTTTTTTTTGTTTGTCTTTTGGCCAGGGCCGGGTTTGAACCTGCCACCTCTGGCATATGGGGCTGATGCCCTACTCCTTGAGCCACAGGAGCCGCCCTTCCTACTCAAATTCTTTACCCACTTTTAACACAGGGCTATTTGTCTTCTTTAGAATTTTATTATGGAGTACATGAGAGTTCTTTATATATTCTGCATAGAAGATTCTTGTTGCATATATAATTTGGAAATAATCGCTCCCATTCTGTAAATTGCTTATTTACCTTTTAGTGAATTTTTTTTCAGCATGGTTTTTATTTACTTTTTGTTGTTTTTGTGTTGTCTTTAAGAATCTACTGCCTACCACAACGTCACAAAAGTTACTCCTGTGTTTTCCTCAAAGAATCACATAGTATTAACCTGAACACTGAGGTCTGTGTCCCATTTTGGGTTTACTTTTGCATGTGGCGTGAGAGAAGGGTTTGCCTTTGTGACCTTGTAGGTGGACATCCAGATGCCCTAGTGCCATTCTTTGGAAATGCTTTCCATGACTCAGTGGACCGATTGGACACATTGCACCAACTTGGACTCTCGGGTTCCTCCTTGGAATTGCTGACTTAGATAATATAAGCATGGGAAGGTGTGTTAATTCTACCATTTAGGAAAAAACAAGCCACCAAAGAAGGGCTCCTGCTCTTCTGCCCCTGCCGTTTTCACTCTGTGCATTCACCTCAACGCGGTGATAAGAGCTGAGTGACTTAAAGAATGGATCGTCAGAATAAAAGGCTGAGCCAGAAGAAAACAGCTTGATTTTTAATGGACTTATATGCATGTGTTGTGTATGTGTGATTTTGGGTAATTACAACAAATATGCCTGATTGTATCTTTTGCGTTGTATACCTGAGCTGGGCTCTGGGCAAAGGCTTTCTTCCTTCCTGGATATTCATGTATAGACCATGCAAACACACATGTTAATGTCCCCTGACAACTGCTGGTACGAATGTTGATATGTAGAGGGAGATAAATAGCTGGAGGTATAAAGATACTCACCCATAGGACATTCATACACACACACACATATATCCTGCTTAAATTAAGCCCGAGCAGCCTCTGCTTTCTGCCACTGGTTCATTTTTCTGAATGAATGCGCTCTGAAGAGAGGGACTGATTGGAAAGCTTTTCTATCAACTTGGTAAAAATTTGAGTTTCTTGTCCCCTGCCATGGCCGTTTTTCACCATAACAGCAGCAAAGACCGCTGTGCTCTTTTCTTTTCTCCTGCAGAAACCACAAAAAGAGTCGACATCTATTATATGAGAGGTATCAAAACATCACATATGCCCTGTGAAGACATACAACTATTATGTGCCCATAATAGTTAATAAGAAAAAGCGTTAAAAAAAAAACAGGTATGAAACCTAGCAAATTTTATGAATTACTAAGGAAAATGCTCTAATTTTCACGTAGACACCAATATCCCAGGATAGGCAGAGGAGCTTTGAGGTGAGTATCTATCTAGAAATTTTTATTTTCTAGACAGTTGTATACCCAAAAGCCACCTAGCCCTGTTCCCTTCCATTTCCTTGAGTTTCCGCCAAGAAAATATTCTCAATATTTTAGCCTCCATTGAAACTAAAGGAAGAAGACACAGGAAGAAGTCTACCGGGATGGTGGATGGGACTTCCCCCTCCAGTTACAAAGCAGAAGCCACACAAAGGTCCACCTTTTGCCATGTTGACCATTGCCTCTGGGTGTGGTGTTGACGCTTGGGACTGCCAAAAAGTGTTCAGGACAAACATCCCTCCAACTAACGGTGGTAGAACAAAAAGATAGAAGGAACTTGGGTTCTTAATAGAATCAGGGAGTTGCCAAGAAAGCCCAGGGCTGCCTATTTTCTGGAATTCTTGTTTAAGATGTAATAAATGGTCACTGTTGGTCAGCTTTAGTTTTTTGCAATTTGTGGAAGAAGACATCTTTCAGGATGTGCCTGTTCAAGTACAAACCCTCCATGTGTCTTTCACACACAGACACGCACACACACGCGTGTCATAAATGCAGTATATATATCCACACGTATGGAGGATCTTTAATGTGATCAGACTCTACGTAATTTTTAGTTTGCCTTTTGTTCACTCAACGATATGATAAGCCAGCCTTTCTTGTCAGAATATAACATTCTAATTTACTATTTTAAAGAACTGCATGTTGTTTTATATACAGCGTATAGACACAATGTATTTAACCTTTCTCCTGTTAATAAACATTTAGGTAGATATCAATTGATTGGCTAATACCAGGGAAGCTGCCACCAATGTTATAAAACCTGGGCAATGTTTGTGTCCAACAATCAATCCTCAGAAAATAGAAGTTCAGAGGAATGAGGCTATATAAGGTGTTTATCCAAAAAATGAGATGCACCGTAAGTGCCCAATATAAGAGGATTTGCAATTTATAATATATAATCTGATAAGCAGTATGGGGCCATTCAGACTGATGGCTTTTAAGAATATTTAGTGGCAAAAGAAAAAATTCAGGATAAAGGACATGAAGAAAGCCAAAAACAAAACCACCAAGTCTGATCATACTCACTATATTTACACTAGGTATGGTGAAAATTGACAAGATCTACCTGCAATTTTGTGAGAAGTGAGACAATGAATGCTTTTAAACTTTTATTTTTAAACCATTCGATATATTCTGAATAATCTGACATGGTCATTTGGCCTTTTCCATGGATTCATATTGAATTTTTCTTTTCCAACCCAAATCTCTCTATTGTTCACATCAAAGACACATTCCAAACCAAAGTGCAAAACATGGCTATTTCTGCCCACACTGTTCTTGCTGCCTGGCAGAAGTTTAGGCAAAACCAAAATTATTCAGCCCATTTTATTAAAAACATTTTATTGTGTATATTTGAGGCGTACAATATGATGTTGTGGGATAGAAGTATAGATAGTAAGATGTTACTATGGTGAACAAATTAACACATCTGCCATTTCACTTTCCTTGTGATAACAGCAGCTGAAATCACTTGCTTAATGAAAAACCCTACTACCTTACAGGTGTATTAACTCTGGTCCTCATGTTGTACGTGAGATCTCTAGATTTGCTTCATCCTACATCCTCTGCTAGTTCGTAGCCTTTGACCTGCTGGATTTTGTTGTGAATCCACTTTACATTTGTAGTTATCCAGGGGTAACAGTATCTGCTTACAGAGGAAAAGCAGAGGTATCAGTAACGTCAAGCTGATTAAAACCCATTCTAAATATTTTCTAACCAGGCTTCTTGTGAGTTAACGTACCCTGGAAGCATATACTGTCCACCTCTAAATTCCCTGTTTAGTTCAGAATAACAAAGGACTTTATTTATTTGTTTATTTTTTTTGCAGAGGCAGAATCTCACTTTATCGCCCTCGGTAGAGTGCCGTGGTGTCACACAGCTCACAGCAACCTCCAACTCCAGGGCTTAGGTGATTCTCTTGCCTCAACCTCCCGAGTAGCTGGGACTACAGGCACCCGCCACAACGCCTGGCTATTTTTCTGTTTTGCAGTTTGGCTGAGGCCGGGTTTGAACCCGCCACCTTCGGTATATGGGGCCGGTGCCCTACGCGATGAGCCACAGGCGCCGCCCAACAAAGGACTTAAAAAACAAATACTAAGCAGCACACTTGAAAGTCTTCCACTGGGGATGTCCAACCTTCGGCCCACAGATCACATGCTCATTTTGTGAGGACTCCTTTTTTGCTTATCTGTGGAATCATATGTCCTGGAAAGTAGGTACTGACGTTTTGGCTCATGAGCTTTCATTAGTGTTTGTGTATTTGATGTATGCCCCCAAAGAACCCTTACTCTTACCGTGTGTGGGAGAGAAAAAAAATCTGGACACTTCGGGCTTAGACACTGAGAAGCAGGAGAGCCTCGCAGGAGGTTCAGTTAAAAATTGAAGTTCAGCTTCGGTGCCCGTAGCTCAGTGGTTAGGATGCCAACCACATACACCAGAGGCTGATGGGATCAAACCCAACCCAGGCCTGCTAAACAACAATGACAGCTACAACAAAAAATATCCTGGTGTTGTGGTGGGCACCTGTATCCCCAGCTACTTGGGAGGGTGAGGCAAGAGAATCACTTAAGCCCAAGAATTTGAGATTGCTGTGAGCTGTGATGTCACAGCACTCTACAGAGGGTAACATGTGAGCTGTGATGCTACAGCACTCTATAGAGGGTAACATAGAATCTGTCTGAAAAAAAAAGAAAAATTGAACTTCAGTTAAAAATAGTTAAAAAGCCAGTCATGGAAGCTGTAGCATTTATTATTAGCTTAGAATTAGTTTTTCCTGATTGAATAGGGCAGTGACACTTTCCCCTTAGCAGGGTCACTTGTGCTGTCCAGTGGCTCAGAGGTTAAGAATTGTCACAGTGGAGCAAGACTGGTTCAAATCCCAGCTTCTCACCTCCTAGCTATACAATCCGAAACAAGTGCATTCAACTTAATGCACCTCTCAGTTGTATATTTGTCAAAGGCAATTAACAAGAGCACTTAGCTTACAGAGCTGTGAGCCTGAAATGCCTGGACACTTGGAAAGTAGCAAGTGTCTGTAAGCGTTACAAAGTGTTAATCAATAACCAACAAAGTGTCACACAGTCCATGACACACAGCAAGTGTATGCACAAAAGTTACTTTATTAGCATCTTTCTCCTAAAGCCCAGGTGACCGCAGAAGAGTTCTGGGGACACCGAGAGGACCTGGGTGTCCAGTCCCTACTGAAGACAGGAGCAAATGGAGGAATTCACTCACACGCTCTCAAATCTCATTTTTTCTCCTCTCCCTTTGAGGAACCATTACCCAATTTGTGGGACACAGAATTCAAATAATTTTTTCTTTTTAATTTTTGTCCTCTCAAAGACACATTTTTCCTTACAATTAATTATAGTGCTGATAAGCAGACGTTCACTGGACAGAGTCCCTGGGGCTTTTGTTCTCCAGCCTCCCAACCTGGTCTTCCCTCCCGCCTGGCATCTGACTGAAGCCGAGCCCCTGACAGGAGGCTGCTCTGCTAAGCAGCCTGTCACATGTTCGGTTACAATCATGTTTTATTATAGCTTTCAAAAGATGACCTCTCATTCTGCACACTCGTGTTTATAGAGGACTTCTGGCATTCTGAAAGGAAACAGAAGCGTCTCCAAACCCTTTATTTGCTTCAGCTGATGACTGCTCTGGCCAGAGACGGCCGCGGTGGTGATTATAAGATGTAATTTACTACAAAAGACAGTTAATATTACTTACAAACCTGTCATCAGTTCTGGGGAAATCAGAGCGCAGACAACAAATGGGATGAATCTGAATCCTCCTAAATATCTGGGTCTGATAGAATTACAAGTTTATAGATTTACCGTTTAGGAAACAGCCCCGTTATGAAACAGTTGTCCTCACAGACAGACAATACAAGTAACAAGCAAGATTATATCCTTTTATGTGGATCAAGGACATAGTCACTGTAAGAAAGAAAGAAAAGGGGGAAAAATCCCTCAAGAGGAACTTAAAGACCACCCTTGTGAATTACAACTGGGGAATTAGATCTATGAAGAAGCTTCTAATAGGACTGAACGAAGTCCCCCAGGTAATGCTCTGAATCAGAAAAGTGTGAGGAAATATAGCCTCTTAAATGTGATTATCGTCAGAGCTATAGTTACTCCCTGAGAAAGGGCATCAAAGGTAGAAGAATGAAAGAACGAAACATGTTTTAAAACTTCTGTGTCAGAGCAGAAATTACGGAGGAGAAACAGCATGGGGATTTAAATAACCCCTTTAGCGCCACTCTAAAGCCTTTGTGCTTTAAATTGAAGAATAGAAAGGAATTAGATGTCTAATTTAGGCCTTTTTTTTTAGGATCATGAAATAGAAGAGTTCTTTTTGTTGAATGACTAATTGAGCCAGTAGATGATTCCAGTTTGGGTTCTAATTTGAAAGATATGGCTGCAGGATTTAAGCTTCTTACGGGTGCCTTCAGCGACGGGCTTTCTTGTCCCCTTGGTTGTGTTTAGTGGAGATTAAGGTCAGAGTTTTTGAGCTTTTGTTACTACCCTTGTCAGACTCAAGGAGAATCATAAAATCAGTCTTTGCCTTTTTCCTCTCCTCTTAGGAAACTCTACGTAGAAGGAGCTTTGCCAGGATAGGGTTCTAAAGAACACTTTATTAATAGTTTTGCAAGTGCGCCATTGTTGAAGTTTGCGCTCCATAAAGGCTGTAAGGGGACCGTTGTTTGCTTCCCTCCTTCTCTCAACCTGATCCTTAGGACCAGCTCACTCAGGGACTCTAAGAGGTACACACGAAGGTGAGAAGAGACTAGGTCTGAAGAAGAGACTCTGTCTTAATATATTCTCTCTGTTGGATCCGTTGAGAGCAAAAAAGGAAGAGAAAAGATATGGCTGGGTTTGACCCTCACGAGTGACAACTTTCTCAACCTTCTGGTTCTGCCCCCATGGAATTGACGAGCATGTTAAAGGGAGGAGGTGGGGCCAAGGCTGGTGCCTGGTGAAGCTCAGTGACCAGTGGAAAGGGGTTCAAAATCATTAACTCAGACCATTCAGAAAATAGCTATTCTCTCGTGCAAGGTGGGGCGGGAGGTCAAGGAAGGAAGTGGGTGGGAGTTTTTTGGCGTGAGAAGACTGGAATTCCATGTTCCTCCTTACCCTCCGGTGTCTATTCTTGAAGCTGTCCGCTGACCGTTTGAATATCTTCTTTGGAGAAATGCCTTTTCAAATCATTCGCTCCTCAAAAAGATGGATTCTTGTTTGTGGTTATTGTTGTTGAGTTTCAGATATTCTTTACATATTCTGGATATTAATACCTTATCAGATAGATGATTTACAAATATTTTCTCTCATTCTTTGGGTTGCCTTTGACAGCGTGTTTTGATACAGAAAAGTCCAATTTACCTAATTTTTTTTTTCATTCATTGCCCATGCTTTTTTGTCCTAAACTGTTTATAAGAACACCAGTGAATTTTATCAGCCTGATAAAATGGGATGGTCTCTGAACAATGATTTACAACTGGTTTGTCATCAGAGGATCTTAGGTGTGCTGTGAAAAGTTTTAAAGATCATTTATTAGATTATTTTTGAAAGAGGTTCAAAGCACAATAAGTATTCTTTTCTTTTTTTGTTTTTTTATTATTATTAAATCATAGCCTTGTATATTAGTGCAACCGTGGGGTATAATGGGCTGGCTTCATACACAATCTAAAATATTTTCATCCAACTGTTTGACATAACCTTTATGGATTTTCTTGGTTAGGTATGAAAACATTTGTATTCGGCATTTAGTAAGTTTCACCCATACCCTTCTAAGATGCACCATAAGTGTGATCCCACCATTCACCCGCTCTCCACCCATCCCCCCCTTGCCCCTTTCCCCAGATTCTTGTGCTATAATTGGGTAATAGCCTTCATATGAAAGCTATAAATTAGCTTCATAGCAGGGCTGAGTACATTGGATACTTTTTATTCCATTCTTGAAATACTTTACTCCTTCTTTTTTATCAACCTAATTTAAGTGTGCCAGGGAAATTTAACTATAGCTTCAAGTGTGCCTTGAGATTTAAAAAAAAAAAAAAAAAAAAGAGGTAGAAAAACACTGCCTTAGAACAAGGAGGGAAGGCAGCCCAAACTTCGGACTTGGTGGTCAGTCTTTCAGCCAGAAGAGGAGAGAATCAGTGTTTGCTGAAACCCCAGCTGCTGACCCTCAAGATGTCGTGATGTTCTTACAGAAAGGCCACCTGCCAGAGGAGGCTCTGCCTGGTGCTGAGAGGCGGGCGAGGACTCCTGGGAGAGCTGCCTCCTGCTTCCGTTCCACATGGCTCACCTCCAAGGTGGTCAGGAACTCACTGAGGCGTGGATAGCTCATATGTTCATCTGTGAACCAGCTCTGAACTCAAGATGAGCTGGAAATGAAATTTGTCTGTTCTACTCACTGTCTTATCCCTTCTGTGGGTTCTTACGGCTATATCGTTCGGCACTTAGAAATATGTAGAATTTAAGGACAAAAAGACAACCCGACCAAAGCCCACCTTGTCACTTGCAAATAAAATCACCAAGGCCTGGAGTGGTTAAGATTCCTGCCCAAACTCCTGTCACTCGTGAGCAGTAAAAGCCAGGCTGGAGACTGAGAACCCAGCCTCGGCCAGTGCTCCGATCACCTCTTTTCATCATCAGTGCACTCAAGAAAAAAGAATAGTCCATTTGTTTATTTTCATAGCAACACAATCTGCTCTCCATTCCAGCAGCAAAAAAATAAAGAGTTGCAAATGGGAGATAAGGATTGTCATGGTGGCCTTAGCTGAATGATTCTTTCCATGATCTAAAGAGAGGCCACCGCAGAGAGATCTGAATCCCAACATTTCTTGCAGGCAAGATTCACACCACTTGGGTTGTCCCAGGGTCACGTGTGTGTCAGAAAACAGCGGTTCAAAGGGGAGCTGGTCCGAGGTGGGATCAGCCCACATTGCCAGGGCTTCTGATTTTTTCAGGAGAACTTGGAAATTGGGGTCTTGAATGAAATAGCTCTCCTTTTTTTTAGTTTAAATGAATCTATTTCAAAAAATTTAGCTCTACCTTCTGCACAAAACAATAATCTGTTGGTGCAATCATTGCAGGCTCTTGATCTTTTCTTTGGGAGTTAGATCATAGCACTCAGACTTAGAAGAATCATCTAGAGAGCTTTAAAAAATACTAATGCCTCACCCTCCTCGCCCCCTAACCTCCACGCAGAACAAATGATTCGGATTCTCTGCGGGGAAGGGCCCCTGGGTGTCAGGACATTTTACAAACTCCCTGAGTAACTGGTGTACAGCTGGGTTAAGTGTGGCCGGGTTCCTAGCAGAGTAGACAGCAAGGATCCTGCTCCACCCACTTCATCCGTCCATGAGGACATCTGGACAGTGATTGCTGAACATCAAGAGGGCCTTAACTTTAGTGTTAACATCTGGATAATTGGCTGCCTGTTTTGCCTTTTATCTTGCTGTTTGGGCATTTTATAGACACAAACAGATGTCCGCGGAAATCCACTGACCATGTGTTTCTTTCCTCTGCAGAGTTTTGAGCACATTTCTGGGGTGAGTGAGCCATTCAGGGGCATTTGTTTGTGGCTTTTTAACTTTGGTTTTCTTTTTCTTTTCCCAGCCTTGGGGAGGTATCCAGCCAGAGGGGGTCCTTTCAGCCAGCTGTCTTTTGGTAAATTTGCAGGTCTGTCCTCGAAACACAGAGGACCATTTTGGGCTGCTTTCTAATCCCACCTGCTTCTCTGTCCTCCCCTTTCTGTTTGCACACTCCCTCGTACATGCTAGATTTGGGGAGTCACATGAAAAGCCCAGCTGCCCCTATGAAAGAGAAAAGAGAGAAAAACCAAGAGCGGGGGATAGGGATAGGAAGCTATCATAGATGGACGATATGAACTTTAAACTGGCCTTTACTTGCAAAAAGACCTCAGTCTTGTTGATTTTATTGCATGTGATGATAGCATTATGGTTATATAAGAAAGTATTCATAGCGTTCATTGGCACAAATAAATTATATACAGTGATTAAATAGTAAGAACTCTGCAATTGCCTGAAATACGTTAGCAAATAAATGAATAGGTAGATAGCAAATTAAAGCTAATGTGGCAAAATCTTTATTACTGTTGAATGTGGGTAATGGGCATATGGGACACATTTCAGAATATGTTCTACCTTTGTGCGTGTTTAAACATTTTATTATGCACACACATGTACACATGCATATAATTTTAATGTCTGTAATGTTCTAAGGTTTAGTAAGAATGTGTAATTCTTTCTTTCTAACCAAATATCTCCACTTAAGATGTGAGTTTTATTAGGCTGGGTGCGGGGCTCACACCTGTAATGAGGCAGATAGATTGCTTGAGCTCACCAGTTCGAGACCAGCCTGAGCAAAAGTGAGACCCTCCCAGTCTCTGAAATGCCATGAAGGATATCTGTAACAGTATGATCAAAATATTTCTGAATGTATATGAATCGTGCCCTGTGATTGCACCAATGTACATAATTATGATTCAATAAAATTATTAAAAAAAT
>CAUYON010186445.1:0-18361 GCA_963573935.1 Arctocebus calabarensis
GCTGCAACCAAAAGACGGCCGGGCGTCGTGGCGGGCGCCTGTAATCCCAGCTACTTGGGAGGCAGAGGCAGGAGACTCGCTTGAGCCCAGGAATTGGAGGTTGCTGTGAGCTGTGATGCCACGGCACTCTATCCAGGGTGACAGCTTGAGGCTGTGTCTCAAAAAAAAAAAAAAAAGTCCTAGAAAAGACATTTTAAAAAATGCCTTTGGGCTTGTAGCTTGTAGCTCAGCGGCCAGGGCACCAACCACATACATCAAAGCTGGGTTCAAACCCAGCCTGGACCTGCCAAACAACAATGACAATTACAACAACAAAAATAGCTGTGTGGTGTGGTGGGCGCCTGCAGTCCCAGCTGCTTGGGAGGCAAGAGAATCACTTAAGCCCAAGAGTTTGAGGTTGCTGTGAGCTGTGATACTACAGCACTCTACGGAGGGCGACATAGTGAGACTCTGTCTCAAAAAATAAATAAATAAATAAAATGCTTTTGAAGAGGAAAAAAACCACAGGAGTGAAATGTGTTCCTCTTGCTGTGAGCTGTGATACTATAACACTCTACGGAGGGCGACATAGTGAGACTCTGTCTCAAAAAATAAATAAATAAATAAAATGCTTTTGAAGAGGAAAAAACCACAGGAGTGAAATGTGGTCCTCTTTTCTCCATAGTCCATATAATCGAACCAAAGCAAAATATTTGAGAAAGTAAATTTCCAAATAGTACAAATAAGTCCTTTGGAACAGATAATTAACAGTGAAAGATTAACTATTAAGTTCAATTCTTAGGCATAAAATATGAAATACCTGCAATGCGATACTTGTGATATAGTACATAGTAGAACAGAACGAGGTGATGGGTAATTTTCTTCTGAATTTTATCCTGCTATATGTTCCTTAATTCCTAGTTAATGTTGAAAACTATCTAAAACCATTCTAGGAGCTGTTTGGTTTGGGGACCTTAAACTGAGAAAACCCTTTACACGTAGGTCACTATGAAAGTTTTGAGACAGACTGTGGTATGATTCACTATTTCACTTCCTAGAAACAGTCAACAGCCTCCCTTCCAATTCACCCATGCAATCTTCAACTTGCTTGGTTTATCGGTGTTGCTGGGAAAGTTTCGCTTGTTTCCATTCATGCAGATTTTACAGTTCTTGATTTTTGTGTATCTCAAAACTTTCATAATGAGCCACCTGTATCTATTCTTATCTGCTTTGAGACTATGACCTTTGAAAAGGAAAGGGGTATGGGGAAGTTATTCGATGTCAAATTCTTCCAGCCCACTATAATTAATTGGAAAGTCTAAATCTGAGGAGTAGCAGTAATTACATTTTATTTTTCCCAGGAAGGCAGATTATATCCACATATCAAGGAAACTGAGAGGATTAGGAGCTGTATAATGGAGTATAATGTGAGTTAGGGGATAAAGTCTGGATGAGTGACCTTCGTACATATTGTGTCCTTTGTTTTGAAAAATTTCAGTTAACACTGGAAATATTATATTTGAAGCTGCAGACTCAAATTTTTGTTGGTTATGGTTTAAGCTACATAAAAGTTCATCAGTTGAATTGAAAATTGTATTGCTATTTAAGCAGTTAAGTGCATGCTGTATTCTCTGAAGCATAATTCTAATAGTTTTAGCAGTGGTGCCATTTAAGATGGACTGGCTGTTGCCTTTACATCCCTTAGTTTGTTACATGGGTGTTATCCTCTTTTTTAACCAGTCCTGAGAGTTGGGAATATTTGTAGCGCATAGAACACTGTTTGTGTGAGTGATACCTCCCTAAAAGGGCTTATGAAGTTTGAGTAACTCTTTCCAACCTTAAGATTACATGGCTAAGAATCTTGAGAAATCTGGATTAAGACTTGATAAAAATATTTCTTTTTAAAATGGCTGGAATGTATTTGGCACAACTTCAAAATCTGTTTGGCAGTATAATAAAGATGGTTTGCTAAATCTAACTATATGTGGTAAAGTGACCTAACGTTACCCACATCTGATGCTTCCCTGTAGGTAGAGGACTGTGCGTTCCTTCCACTGCACTCTCCATCCTTTTTCCCTAGTTCCTTAAAGAACTAAATCTAACGATGCCATCACAACCTAGTGATCTATTATATTTGTTACATCCTTCCGGAACATAAAATTTGTTACAAAAAAAAACCTATTGAAGTTATCTGTGACATTTCCTGAGAAATTAACTATATGCACATTTACTTTTCTCTCTTCAATGCCAATGTATAGACTTCCACAGTAGAGGTTCTAAAAATGGTTTTATTATAACAATCTATGCTGAAGAAATTCAAAAGGATAGTAACAGTGAAGGTTATTTCTAAAGTTTAAAAAAATCGGGACAGAGTTTTTCCTCCAAATTGCTTTTATGCTTTTTATCACCTTTAAAAGTAAAGATTTATGGGCCAGGCACCATGGCTCACACCTGTCATCCTAGTGCTCTGGGAGGCCAAGGAGGATGGATCGCCTGAGTTCAGGAGTTCAAGACCAACTTGAGCCAGATTGAGACCCTGTTTCTATTAAAAATAGAAAACTTAGCTGGGTGTTGTTGTGGACACCTGTAGTCCAAGCTCCTCAGGAGGCCAAGGCAAGAGGATTACTAGAGCCCAAGAGTTTGAGGATGCTGTTTATGAGGCCATGGCACTCTACCCAGGGCACAGATTGAGACTCTGTCTCTAAATAAATAAACAGACAAACAAATAAATAAATTTATGTTTGAAAAGTAGTAAAGAGGCTCGGCGCCAGCCACATGCACCAAGGGTGGTGGGTTCAAACCAGGCCCAGGCCAGCTAAACAACTGCAACAACAACAAAAAGCTGGTGTTGTGGCAGGCACCTGTAATCCCAGCTACTTCGGAGTCTGGGGCAGGAGAATTGCTTAAGCCCAAGTGCTGTGAGCTGTGATGCCATGGCACTATGGCTGTCTACTGAGGGTGACATAGTGAGACTCTGTCTCAAAAAAAAGAAAAGAAAAGGAAGAAAGAATCTGACCCCTTATATTACCATCTGTATTCTTTCAGAAGCAAGCATTAAAAACATTATAAGAGGGGAGTAGGGCGCCAGCCCCATATGACGGAGGTGGAGGGTTCAAACCCGGCCCCAGCCACAAACTACAAAATAAATAAATAAATAAAATGAGGCTACCCATGAGAATAAAGAAAATATCTTTTTTAAGAGTTAGAATTTGTTTTTTAACAATGCTGAACTTTTTTCTTTCAAGTTTGTTAGACCCAATATGTGCTGAAACTTTGAGAAAACCTTTTAGAACTGAGGTAACATATTGGACTGAAATACTGATGGGTGGGACAGAAGACTAAAGACAGAAATTTATTATTACTATTTTTTTTTTTTGAGACAGAGTCTCACTATATCGCCCTTGGTAGAGTGCTGTGGCATCACAACTCACAGCAACCTTCAACTCTTGGGCTTAAGTGATTCTCTGGCCTCAGCCTCCCAAGTAGCTAGGACTACAGGTGCCCACCACAGCGCCTGACTATTTTTTGTTTGTAGTTGTCATTGTTGTTTGGCAGGCCCTGGCTAGATTCGAACCCACCAGCTCTGGGAAATGTGGTTGGTACCCTAGGCACTGAGCTACAGGTGCCGAGTCAATATCTACTTTCTAACATGTATAAATGCCAGAGCTTACTGATTTGCCTACATTTATTTGACTACTTTTTAATTTTCCTGTTAGCCTTCTTGAAATGATTAGGTGAACTATAAGAAACTGCCCCCTTGGGCAGCACCTGTGGCTCAGTGAGTAGGGCGCTGGCCCCATATACCGAGGGTGGCAGGTTCAATCCTGGCCATGGCTGAACTGCAACAAAAAAAATAGCCAGGTGTTGTGGCGGGCACCTGTAGTCCCAGTTACTTGGGAGGCTGAGACAAGAGAATCACCTAAGCCCAGGAGCTGGAGGTTGCTGTGAGCTGTGAAGCCATAGCACTCTACCAAGGGTAGACTCTGAGAAAACCTCTTATTCTCAAGGTGAGACTCTGTCTCTATAAAAAAAGAAAGAAAGAAAGAAACTGCGCCCTTTACATCAAAAAATAGTAAAATATTGGCAGTTTGATGAGTCAGTCCAATAAGTAGTTTTAAAAGATAAACAGGGATAGTGCCTGTAGCTCAGGGGTAGGGCGCCAGCCACATACACTGATGCCTGTGGGTTCGAACCCGGCCTGGGCCAGCTAAAAAACAACAATGACAATTGCAACAACAAAAAAAAATAGCCAAGGGCGATGCCTGTGGCTCAAAGGAGTAGGGCGCTAGTCCCATATGCCAGAGGTGGCAGGTTCAAACCCAACCCTGGCCAAAAACAGCAAAAAAAAAAAAAAATAAGGCTTGGCGCCTATGGCTCAAGCAGCTAAGGCGCCAGCCACATTCACCTGAGCTGGTGAGTTCGACTCCAGCTCAGGCTGGCCAAACAACAATGACAGCTGCAACCAAAAAAAATAGCCGGGCCTTGTGGCAGGTGCCTGTAGTCCCAGGTACTTGGGAAGCGGAGACAGGAGAATCACTTGAGCCCAGGAGTTGGAGGTTGCTGTGAGCTATGATGCTGCTGTACTCTACCCAGGGCAACAGTGAAGCTCTGTCTCAAAAAAAAAAAAAAAAATAGCCGGGCATAGTGGCAGGCACCTGTAGTCTCAGCTACCTGGGAGGCTAAGGCAGGAGAATTGCTTAAACCCAAGAGTTGGAGGTTGCTGTGAACTGTGATGTCACAGCACTTTACCCAGCTTTACCCAGGGTGACAGCTTGATACTCAGCCTCAAAAAGAAAAATGATAAACAGACCTGGGGGTGGTACACAATTATAAGCGGGACTTTACCTAACAAATGCAATCAATGTCACCTGGTTCTTTGTACCCTCAGTGAATCCCCAACATAAAAAAAAAAAAAAAAAAAAAGATAAACTGACCACTTCTGTGAATCACTGTTTCCACCAAGGTGGTGGCCTTCCTTGGCTAGCACTGGTTTCGACTCTTCCACTCGGTCTTTATTTCTCTACCTTCAGTGATGTTTTGCCATTCTTCAAGATGAGGTTATGGGAAGAACTACTTTTCTCGTGTCTCATACTCGCCCTGTGTCTCCGGAGGCTCCTTCACGTACCCACCACTACCCCATGCATTTGTCCATCAGTGCTGGTTAAGAAATGAGACATAGATACTCTTGCCCAATAAAGGGTTTAAGCTTTAAAATTCGATAAATAGATGATTTCTTGGTGTAGGATATGAAAAAAGGACTAGATTAGAGTCGAAAGACCCTGCTCTGCTAAATCAGCGGTTTTCAACCTGTGGTTTGTAACCCAGAGAAACTGTATTAAAGGGCTGTGGCGTTAGGAAGGTGAGAACCACTGAGCTAAATGAAAGACCTTGGAGAAGATAATTTAATGTATCTGGGCCTGTTTCTTTATGTGTGAGGTGTAAATAGTACATTCTTTACTACCCACCGAGGGTGATGAGAATCAAATGAAACCAAGTGCTTAATTGCTAGTTGTAGTACTTCTTCCATTCTTTGAGCATAACAGGGATTCTTAAATATACATTTAGGAGAGAATTCTTTTTCTTTTTAATAAATCATGGTTGTGGACATAAATGCAATCATGGGGTACAATGTGCTGGTTTTATATATAATTTGAAATATATTTTTTTTTTTTTTTGAGACAGAGCCTCAAGCTGTCACCCCGGATAGAGTGCTGTGGCATCACAGCTCACAGCAACCTCCAATTCCTGGGCTCAAGCGAGTCTCTTGCCTCCGCCTCCCAAGTAGCTGGGACTACAGGCTAATTGAAATATTTTCATTGAACTGGTTGACGTAGAGAATTGTTTTTAATCTGAAATTCACAGCTGCTGACGTGAAAGTTGATAATCTCAACTCTGATATCAATCAGTACATAAATGAATCAGAAACAAAATTATGGTGTATCCTTACCATAGAATACTACTCAGCAAAATGTACCTGTTAGCAGTATATTCAGCTATGTATATGAATTTTATTTTAGATATATTTTCTTCTGGGACTCCTTGTCAGGAACAGATGATGATATTAGTGGGTTAAGATTTTCACCTCTGGCTTGGCGCCTGTGGCTCAACAGGCTAGGGCGCCAGCCACATACATCTGAGCTCGAGGGTTCGAATCCAGCCTGGACCTGCCAGACAACAATGGTGGCTGCAAACAAACAAACAAAAAAAATAGCCAGGTGTTGTGGCGGGCGCCTGTAGTCCCAGCTGCTTGGGAGGCGGAGGCAGGGGACTCGCTTGAGCCCAGGAATTGGAGGTTGCTGTGAGCTGTGATGCCACGGCACTCTACCCAGGGTGACAGCTTGAGGCTCTGTCTCAAAAGATTTTCACCTCTTTCTATTAAACAAAATTTACTTTGAGAAAATTTACTATTAAGAAAATCACTTGGGCAACACCTGTGGCTCATCGAGTAGGGTGCCGGCCCCATATACTGAAGGTGGTGGGTTCAAACCCAGCCTCGGCGGAACTGCAAAACAGAAAAATAGCCGGGCATTGTGGCAGGTGCCTGTAGTCCCAGCTACTCGGGAGGCTGAAGCAAGAGAATCGCTTAAGCCCAGGAATTACAGGTTGCTGTGAGCTGTGACACTACTGCACTCCACTGATGGCGATAAAGTGAGACTCTGTCTCTACAAAAAAATAAAAGAAAGAAAATCTCTTAACATTTCTTCTTTTCCAATAATTTTTCATGATTTCCTTTTTTTCCCTTTTATTATCTGTTTTAAGAGATGAGGTCTCACTGATTCCTGGACTGCAGTCATAGAACACTGTAATCTCTAACTCTTGGGCTCAAGCCGGCCTCTAGCCTCTCAACCTCCCGAGTAGCTGAAACACAGGCGCACAGCTTTCCTTTTTCTCTTTTAATTGATGCATAATAGTTGTACATATTAATAGGGTACAAGTACAATTTTGATATACAATGTGCAATGATCAAAAGATGTTTAGGATATCCATCACCTCAAATATTTTGTGTTGGGAACATTTCAAATCTTCTGGCTATTTTGATACTACTATGCTGTCAAACACCAGACCTTATTCCTTCTGACTGTACATTTGTATTCGTTAACCAACGTCTGTTTCTTCCCCTTCTTCCACCCTTCTCAGCCTCTGGGAACCCCAGTTGTCCTCTCTGCCTCCATCAGATCAGCTTTTTTAGCCTCCACATATAAATGAGAACATGGGCTATGTGTCTTTTTCTGCCTGAGTTATTTCGCTTAACATCATTATGGCCACCAGTTACATCCACATTGCGCAAATGGCAGAATTTTATTCTTTTTTATGGCTGAATAGTATTCCATTGTACATATATACCACATTTTCTTTATCCATTCATCCACTGATAGATACTTAGATTGGTTTCATATCTTGGCTATTGTGACTAGTGCTGTAGTAAACATGGAGTTGCAGGTATCCCTTTGATACACTGACTTACTTTCCTTTTTTTTTTTTGAGACAGAGTCTGGTGTCATCCTCGGTAGAATGCCATTGTGTCACAGCTCACAGCAACCTCAAACTCTTGGGCTTAAGCGATTCTCTTGTCTGAGCCTCCCAAATAGCTGGGACTACAGGCACCTGCCACAATGCCCGGTATTTTTTTGTTGCAGTTTTTGTTTAGCAGGCCAGGGCCGGGGTTGAACCTGCCTGCTTCAGTGTATGTGGCCAGCACCCTAACACTAGGCTTCAGGCAATGAGCCTGATTTACTTTACTTTGGATAAATACGCAGTAGTGAGATTGATGAGTAGTGAGATTGTAGTTCTGTTTTTAGTTTGAAAAAAATAAATTTTTTTTAACACAGATGAGTAGTGAGATTGTAGTTCTGTTTTTAGTTTGAAAAAAATAAATTTTTTTTAACACAGGCTAGTTGATTTGTGATATGAGGACTAGTAGGTTTGTGATAAGAAAAAGGAGGTGAGTTGCAAAATGATATAAGTAGGTATAGGAAAAAAACTAATGTATGTAAAAGTGTTGCTTAATTTTTTAAAAACAACTTCAACGAGATACCATTTTTACACATTAAAATTCAATTTTAAGTATATATAGTAATTTCATGAGTTTTGGCAAATGTAAACAATGTTATAACCATGCAACAATTAAGGTATACAATATTTTCATCATCCCTAAAAGTCCCCTTTTGGCCTCATACTGTCAGTCCCCTTAACCATAGCAACCCCAGCAATCATAAATCTGTTTTCTGTTGCTACCTTTGCATCTTTTTTAGAATTTCAGATAGGCTGGACACAGTGGCTCTTGCCTATAATCCTAGCACTCTGGAGGCCAAGGCCAGGTGGATTGCTTAATCTTAGGAGTTAGAGACCAGCCTGAGCAAGAGTGAGGCCCTGTCTCTACTAAAAATAGAAAATGTAGCTGGGCATTGTGGTAGTCACGGTTAGACCCAGCTACTTGGGAGGCTGAACCAAGAGGATGAATCAAACCCAGGAGTTTGGGGGTGCTATGAGCTATGATGCTGGGGCACTCTACTCAGGGTGACAGTGAAAATCTGTCCCTAAATAAATATACAAATAAGTAAATAAATATAACAACATGACTTTCCAATACATACAAGAAAATTCTTTGCAAACTGATTTTTTTTGGAGATGAAGTCTTAATCTGTCACCCTGGGTGGAGTATCATGGCATCATAGCTCACAATAACGTCAAACTCCTGGGCTAGAGCCATCCTTCTGCCTCAGCCTCCTGCCGATTTTTGAATTTATTATGTTGTTCTGTATAACACAAAAACTGTATGGATGTCTGTTTTAATGACTTAGCAACTAGAGTAGAGGTTTTCAACCTGTGACTCGCGACCCCTTTGTAACAATGAAAATACATCCTGCATATCAGATGTTTACATTATGATTCATAACAGTAGTAAAATTACAGTTATAAAGTAGCAATGAAAATAATTTTATGATTGGGGGTCACCACAACATGAGGAACTTACTAAAGGGTAGAGGCTTTAGGAGGCATTAGGAAAGTTGAGAACCACTAAACTAGAGAAATATATATTTTAATCCATCTGTTTTTTAGGGAATGTGAACATAATAGGATTAAAAATGTTTTACATTGTTACATATGATATTTGGCTCTTGCTATCTGGTAAGAGTTTTAAGGAAACAACATAAAATTAAACTTTTTTTTTTTCTTTTGTTGAGACAGTCTCACTCTGTTGCCCAGCTGGAGTGCCATGTCATCAGCCTAGCTCACAGCAACCTCAAACTCTTGGGCTCAAGGGATTTTCTCGCCTCAGCCTCTTACGTAGCTGGAACTACAGGCACATGCCACCATGCCCAGCTAATTTTTCCATTTTAGTAGAGATGGAGTCGGGGTCTTGATCGTGCCCAGGCTGATCTGTGAGCTCAAGCAATCCACCCACCTGGGCCTCCCAGAGAGCTAGGATTTATAGGGATGAACCACTGTGCCCTGCCCAAAATGAAACTCTTAAGAGGAAAATTTTGGAATCTAAATGGCTTATCTCTGGTCTAGTGTGGAAATTATTTGTAGCACAGCTTTTGAAATGAATATTAAATTTGGGAGATTTAGATTCTAGTCCCAGCTATACTGTTTACTACTGAGCAACTATAGGCAGATCACCACCTTTCTGTGTCTCCTAACTTATAAAATGAAGATGATAATAAATATTCTACCTTCTGTCAAGGTATGCATGGAGTGCTCAATGAAGGGGTATGGCTGAAATTATTTGAAGAAGCTAATGTACCATGGAACATTAAACTTTATTTTTTACGTTAATATGAAATCTGCCATTAACAGCTAGAATGACAGAATATAAAGCATGATAATGTTTGCACTTAAATTCCATACAATTTACTGTGCAAATATATGTTATGTTGAAATGGAAGAAATGAGACATAGGACTAATTAGACAGAATGGAGATTGCTGTCTTTTTTCCGTCCCATTTTGTTAGCATTGTTTTGTTTTCTCTCCCCATGATTTTCCAGGCAAAGAATGTGTACAGCAGTTAGCCGAAAATACCAGGTATTTCAGGCGACGCCTGAAAGAAATGGGCTTCATCATCTATGGAAATGAAGATTCTCCAGTGGTGCCTTTGATGCTCTACATGCCAGCCAAGATTGGGTGCGTTTTGTTGCAGAACACAGACTGTCCTCTCCTTAGCCTCAAGGTCTCTGTGATGTGCGACTAGGGCTTATGTATTTTGTTAGGAAAAATTGTCTTGTCCCTATTGAGTTAACCTCCATTTTATTGATATGCCATAGTGGATTCCAAATTGCAAAATATGTTCATTGTTATTCTTCCATTAAACAAACATTTGAGTTTAACGTACTCTTCTAGTGGCTTGGGGTAGATAAGTGAATAAAACTCAAACATCTTTGTCCTTGTGGAGCTTATGTTCTAGTGGGGCAAGAGTCAAACATAATAAATAAGTAAATGATGTCATATATTTAAAGGTGTTAAGTTAGGGAAAAAATAGAGCAGAACATTCGAGATGTATAGGGAATTGAGTGTGTCTTGTGAGCAGGCAGATGACAATATTAAGTAGGGTGGTCAGGGTAAGCCTCTTTGGCAGGGCAAGGTGACATCTTAGCAAAGACTTGAAGAATCTGAGTGAGCTAGTCATTTGGAGAAAGAAGCATCTGTGTTGAGGCCACAGTGCAGGACAAGCTCAGCTGATGGAAGGAGAGCAAAGAGGTCACTGGAACTGGAGTAAAGGGCCAAGAGGAGCAGTGGGCCCTGAGGTCAGGGTGTGTTACTGGATATGTACCAGGTAGGCCAGTTACACCAGTTTCTTTGGTTTGTGCAAGGCACACATAGTGAAAAGCCTTGCCAAAAAAAAGGGCGGCTCCTGTGGCTCAGTGAAAAGCCTTGCCTGGGGACAGCTTTCAACGTATTGGTGAAGTCCAGATGTTTAATAAAACCAGAAGACATTTGAAAAGCAAATGAAGAATAGTTGTATTGAACAAATTTAATTATATGCAAAATTGCACTGGAGAAGTAGAATAAAGGAATGATCTGCTTAGTGTAGGCTTAGTAAGAAAGGGATATCTTTTTGGATGGGTGAGTTAAGAGCTGGAAACATAAATATAAAATTATAAGGAAATCATGTCTCTGGTTTGATAGAACTCATTAAAGGAGCAAATAGGCTGGGTGTGGTGGCTCGTGCCTGTAATCCTCGCACTCTGGGAGGGGGAGGTGAGTGGATTGCTTGAGCTCAGGAGTTTGAGACCAGCCTGAACAAGAGTGAGACTCCATCTCTAAAAATAGCCAGATGTTGTGGCAGGTGCCTGTCATTCCAGCTACTCAGGGGCTGAGGCAAGGGGATCACTTGAGCCTAGAACTTTGAGGTTGCTGTGAGCTGTGATGCCACAGTACTCTACCTAGGGCGACAAAGTGAGACTCTGTCTCAAAATAAATAAATAAATAAAAAATAAGATAAAGGAGCAAATATTATTTATTTTTGAGCCTTTGGCATTCAGGGTATAATCAATAGATGTTTAGCAAATTGAATATGGGAGAGAAAATAAAATTAAGGAGCCTGGAAGTACAATGATTCCCAAGAGAGTGAGAGGAAAATTAGGGAAAGGTGCTCACCTAGAGGAGAAGAAGAGGAATTCCGTTTCAACACAATTCATACCAGGCAATTGGCATTATGGCCTTCAGAGGATGTGGTGGTGGATATTCTTTCTTTTTTAAATGGAATTATCATAAATAAACTTGAAGTATTATCGAATCCAGAGGATAGAAAGTATGAAGAAGAACTGCAATAACTAGACCATTAGGAGCATTTGTTGAAGAAGGTACAGGGCACTCAGGTTCATCCTGATGCAAAGGAGGCATGTTGGGGAAGATGTGCAGGTCCTGGAAAGAGTCAAAGAGGGCTGGTATTAAAGTAATGCCCGATGTACTTGATGTTTTATTCTCAAACAAATGTTGTAAGAGAAAAGTCAAAGTGAAATTAGGTAGATCAACAAGAGGAAAAGAGTTAATTGTTATACGTAATTTAGTAAACAAAATTAAATGAAAGCTAGAATGTGTTAGACAAGATACAGATTTATAGCAGGAAGGCCACAGGCCATCAGTGTTGACTTGGGGATGGGAGTTAGAATGGGTAATCAGCTAAAACCAGGGAAAGAGCTGCCTCAGACAACACTGAATTCCAAAGGCAGCTTTGCTCCCAAGTTGATCAGAAAAATGTCTCATCTATATTATGAGGGACACCATGTTAGAAAATACCCCCTCAGGAGTAGGTGAACTGTCAATTTTAACTATAAAAGAAGTTCACTCAGGACAGCAGGACCTTTGTAACCTGTGTTCTGTCACTCTTCCTGCTTTCTTTTCCCTGTTTTCCCCTTTGCAGCGCCTTCGGACGGGAGATGCTAAAGCGGAACATTGGTGTAGTTGTGGTGGGATTTCCTGCTACCCCAATTATTGAGTCCAGAGCCAGGTTTTGCCTGTCAGCAGCTCATACCAAAGAAATACTTGATACTGTAAGTAGATGCTTTGACCTTGGTATAAATAGGCCTTATATGAAAAAGGCCTGTATATCAGATGAAGGTAATCTCATGTTGATCCTGATGTTCTCTGAGCCCCTAAGATATTTACCCATAAAACAGAGGAGAACATTGCCGTTTACCCAGACACCTTAGCATTACCTACCAGACCTAGCGTCATCAGAGTTCTGGAGAATTTTCCAGCTTCATCTTATTCCACTGCATCCCTCATTATAGACTCTACAACTGTACAATTCTCTTTCTACTCATGTTATTTCTACTTTAAGCTTTCTCATATACAGCATTTTTCTGTTCGTAGAATTTTGACTCGGCGCCCATAGCACAGTGGTTATGGCACCAGCCACGTGCACCGAGGTTGGCAGGTTCAAATCTGGCCCAGGCCAGCTAAAGAACAATGACAACTGCAACAAAAAAATAGCTGGCATTGTAGTGAGTGCCTGTAGTCCCAGCTACTTGGGAGGCTGAGGCAAGAGAATTGCTTAAGCCCAAGAGTTTGAGGTTGCTATGACCTGTGATGCTATGCCACTCTACCGAGGGTGACATACTGAGAGTCTGTCTCAAAAAAAAAAAAAAAACAAGGCTCAGCGCCTGTGGCTCAAGTAGCTAAGGCCAGCTGGGTTGGAATCCAGCCCAGGCCCGCCAAACAACAATGATGGCTGCAACCAAAAAATAACCGGGTGCCTCTAGTCCCAGCTACTTGGAAGGCCGAGGCAGGAGAATCACTTGAGTCCAGGAGCTGCAGGTTGCTGTGAGCTGTGATTTCACAGCACTCTACCCAGGGTGACAGCTTGAGGCTCTGTCTCAATAAATAAATAAATAAGGAATTTTCTGTCTTGAGTCTCCTATCCCCTTTGCTTGGCTGACTGCTTATTCATGCTTCACATCTCCACTTCAAGGAAACTTGCTCACGGGTTCTCCCAAACCTCCTTGCTGTGTGTTCCCTTGGAATCCCCAGATTCTCCCTGCATAAATTCTTTACACTGTAATTATCTAATGGCAATCTTCTCCATTGCATAGATCTTTAGGATAGAGACTATCCTAACATTTTGCTCATTGTATGTCTCCGGCACCTATCACAGTGCCAGTCGCCAGTCACCTTATTGGGGCTCATCATTTTTTTTTTTTTTTTTTTTGAGACAGAACCTCAAGCTGTCACCCTGGGTAGAGTGCTGTGGCATCACAGCTCACAGCAACCTCCATTTCCTGGGCTCAAGCGAGTCTCCTGCCTCCGCCTCCCAAGTAGCTGGGACTACAGGCGCCTACCACAACGCCCGGCCATTTTTTGGTTGCAGCCATCGTTGTTTGGCGGGCCCAGGCTGGATTCAAACCCGCCAGCTCAGGTGTACGTGGCTGGCGCCTTAGCCCGTTGAGCCACAGGCGCCAAGCCACTGGGGCTCATCATTACTGAATTATTTATGATCTCAGACTATTCTCATCTCTTAATATGCTATTGTTTCACATCTAAGATTTCAGACTTAAGCATTGCTTTCTAGGAGCATATCAAGCTTTTTAGAACAGAACATGTACATTAAATTAGTTAGGAATATCCATTCATTAAAGAGAATTTAAAAGAATATTAAGAATGTTTTTAAAGTTTCATTATATTGGCTTGGCACCTGTAACTCAGTGGCTAGGGCGCCAGCCACATACACTGGAGCTGGCAGGTTTGAATCCAGCCTGGGCCTGACAAATAGCAATGACAACTCCAACCAAAAAATAACCGGGTGTTGTGGGAGGCACCTGTAGTCCCAGCTACTTGGGAGGCTGAGGCAAGAGAATCACTTAAGCCCAAGAGTTTGATGTCACTGTGAGCTGTGATGCCACAGCACTCTACCAAGGGTGACATGGTGAGACTCTGTCTTTAACAAAAAAAAGGTCCATTGTATTGATAACAGTTTGACATTATTCATTTCTGAATAACTGAAGACTTTTGACTTTTCTTATTTCTACACAGCAAAACTTCTACAAACATAAGGGCATTTCTATTTTTTTTGTGTGTGTGTGTGTGCTAAAAACACTTAACATGAGATCTATCAACAAATTTTAATGTATACAATAGTGTTAACTCTAGGCATAATGTTGTATGAGCGTATTGTTAGTCACATTCTAATGTTATCAGATTGGATTCATTTTTTGATACCTTATCTTTTCCTTTTTCATTATTTTGATTATGCCTTTCTTTTTCTTTTTGAAACAGTCTCACTCTATTGCTCCAGTCTAGAGTGCTGTGGTGTCAGAGCTCACAGCAATTTCAAACTCTTGAGCTCAAGCAATCTACCCACCTTGCCCTCCCAGAGTGCTCAGATTATAGGCGTGAGTCACCATGCCTTTCGTATTTTTTATTTTTGTTTCTATTTTTTTTGAGACAGAGCCTCAAGCCGTCACCCTGGATAGAGTGCTATGGCATCACAGTTCACAGCAACCTCCAATTCCTGGGCTCAAGCGAGTCTCCTGCCTCCGCCTCCCAAGTAGCTGGGACTACAGGCGCCCACCACAACGCCCGGCCATTTTTTGGTTTCAGCTGTCATTGTTGTTTTGCAGTCCCCGGCTGGATTCGAACCTGCCAGCTCAGGTGTACCTGGGTGGCGCCCAGTCCATTGAGCCACAGGCGCCGAGCCACCTTTCATATTTTTTAAAATAGATTTTCCTACTTCTCAGAAATCTTACTGGTGAATTTCTGTAATGATTATTTATAGCCCAGTGATTTTAGCTTTTCTTTACATTTTACTCCATTTAGATGTTTAGGAATTTCAGAATGCCTTTTAAAAAATATACGTATCGGCTCGGCGCCTGTGGCTCAACGGGCTAAGGCGCCAGCCATGTACACCTGAGCTGGCGGGTTTGAATCCAGCCCCCGGGCCCGCCAAACAACAATGACGGCTGCAACCAAAAAAATGGCTGGGCGTTGTGGCGGGCGCCTATAGTCCCAGCTACTTGGGAGGCGGAGGCAAGAGACTTGCTTGAGCCCAGGAATTGGAGGTTGCTGTGAGCTGTGATGCCACGGCACTCTACCCAGGGCGACAGCTTGAGGCTCTGTCTCAAAAAATATATATACATATGTATATACGTATCATTATAAGTAATGTCTATAACAATTCACTACATCTTCTGACAACAACTTTGGTTCTTGAGAACTGTACACATATGTGAAAGAATTTAGATATAACTAGGTTGTCTAAGCAGATTTCTATTGCCAAAAAATATATTTGTCAATTGAGAGTTCTAATTCTTTTCTTGAGATCTACTTGAGGGATTATTGGACTTTGCCTCCCAATTAGTTTTTTTTTTTTTTTTTTTTTTTTTTAGCATAAAGCACATTTTTTAACCCATGGGTTTGTTAAAGTCATTTTCCATTATAATATTTTATGGAACTGAATAGGAACTAGACCATTATGAAATGCAAACTAATTTTCATTTAATAATGGGCCCTGCCATATTATTAAATGCCATACAATCCACAAAAATACTGTTAGAGGCTCGGCGCCTGTGGCTCAAAAGGCTAAGGCTCCAGCCACGTACACCTGAGCTGGCAGGTTTGAATCCAGCCTGGGCCCACCAAACAACAATGACAGCTGCAACCAAAAAATGGCTGGGCATTGTGGCAGGCGCCTGTAGTCCCAGCTACTTGGGAGGCAGAGGCAGGAGACTCGCTTGAGCCTAGGAATTGGAGGTTGCTATTAGCTGTAATGCCATGGCTCTCTACCTAGGGTGACAGCTTGAAGCTCTGTCTCCAAAAAAAAAAAAAAATACTGTTAGAGCTAATAAAAAAAATTCAGCAAAGTTATAGGCTAAAAGCTCAGCACACAAAAATTAGTGGTTTTGTACTACATTAATAATGAACAAATGAAAAGGAAATTAGGAAAATTTTATTTATGAAAGCATTCAGGAGAATAAAATACCTTGGAATAAATTTAACGAAGAAAATCTTTCCCTTGTATACTGGTTACATTTATATTTCTGTATCATACATTTGGGTTTGTATACTAAAAACTACAAAACTTAGCTGAAAGAAATTAAAGATATCCCACGTGCATGGATTAGAAAATTTAATATTATTGTGATGGGCTGTATAGCAATCTATACATCTGATGTAATCCTTATTAACGTTCTAGTAGCCTTTTCTGCAGAAACGGAAAAAGTGATCCTTAAATTATATGGCACTGGCAGGAGCCGCAAATAGCCAAAGTAATATTGAAAAGGAAAATCAGTGCTCGCTTCAGCAGCACATACACTAAAATTGGAACGATACAGAGAAGATTAGCATGGCCCCTACACAAAGATGACACAAATTCGTGAAGCGTTCCATATTTTTTTTTTGAGACAGAGCCTCAAGCTGTCACCCTGGGTAAAGTGCTATGGCATCATAGCTCACAGCAACCTCCAATTCCTGGGCTCAAGCGAGTCTCCTGCCTCCGCCTCCCAAGTAGCTGGGACTACAGGCGTCTGTCACAATGCCTGGTCATTTTTTGGTTGCAGCCTTCATTGTTGTTTTGCAGGCTCGGGCTGGATTCAAACCCGCCAGCTCAGGTGTACGTGGCTGGTGCCTTAGCCCGTTGAGCCACAGGCGCCGAGCCAAGCGTTCCATATTTTAAAATTAAAAAAAAAAAAAGGAAAATCAAAGTTGGAAGACTCAAACTTAATTGATTTTGAAACCTCAAAACTATGTAATTTTTTTTTCTTTTTTTGTAAAGACAGTCACTTTATGGCCCTTGGTAAAGTGCCGTGGCGTCAAACAGCTCACAGCAACCTCCAACTCCTGGGCTTAGGCGATTCTCTTGCCTCAGCCTCCCCAATAGCTGGGACTACAGGTGTCCGCCACAATGCCTGGGTATTTTTCTGTTTTTTTGCAGTTTGACCAAGGCAGGATTTGAACCTGCCACCTTTGGCATATGGGGCCAGCGCCCTACTTGATGAGCCACAGGTGCCTCCCTCAAAACTATGTAATTAAAACAGTGGAGCACTAGCATAAAGATAGACAAATAGACCAATGAAAATAGAATTGAAAGTTCAGAAATAAACCCAAAGATCTGTGGCCAATGTATTTTCAAAAAGGGAGCAAAGACTACTCAAAGAGAACAGTCTCTACCACAAATGTTGCTTTGACAACTGAATGCAAAAGAAGGATGCTGCAACCCTACAATATGGATAAACTTTGAAAACATTATGCTCAGTGAACGAAGCCCAGCACAAAGATCACATAACTTTTAATTCTGTTTACAAGAAATATGCAGAATAGGCAAATCCATAGGGTTAGAAAATAGATCGGTAGTAGCTGGAGCTGAAGGAAAGGAGGTTGAGGATTGACATGAATATGGGGTTTATTTTTAGGGTGATAAAAATGCTAAAAGTAGATAGTGATGAAAGTTGCCAACTTTGAATATACTAAAGTGACTTAGTATGATTTGTTTGCTTAAAGGTGAACTTTACTGAATGTGAATTGTATCTTAAAGGTGTTATTTTAAAAAACAGGAAGGGCATAAGGATATGAGTTCAGGGGAGTGGCTGTTTTAGAATATTCTCTTCTTCAACCCTATAATTAATACATGTCTTTTCCTAGAAACCCATCTTACCCTGTAATCCGGAGGTTCAGTGTAGACTATTTGTTAATTAATAAATGGTGATGCAGCTTGGCACCTGTGGCTCAGCGGGCTAAGGCGCCAGCCATGTAAACCTGAGCTGGCGGGTTGGAATCCAGCCTGGGCCCGCCAACCAACAATGACGGCTGCAACCCAAACAAAAATAGCCGGGCATTGTGGCGGGCACCTGTAGTCCCAGCTACTTGGGAGGCAGAGACAGGAGACTCGCTTGAGCCCAGGAATTGGAGGTTGCTGTGAGCTGTAATGCCACGACACTCTACCCAGGG